>JAECUM010039348.1:0-37113 GCA_016617855.1 Megalonaias nervosa
TTTCTTTTGCATTCTTCCACTGGTTGCAGAGCATGGAATTATCCAATCACAGCAGCCAATTCATCAATCAATGTTGTACGCGTCATAATAATAAATTTGAATGTGGTCCATTCAAAGCAAACTGGTCTGTGAAAACTTGCGTTAAAAAGGAATTGATTCATCAATTGCCATAAACTTATTTGCGTTATTTATATAATAATCAATTATCAGAAATGTTCCTAGCCTCCTAAATATTGTTCAGCCAAGAAAGGTAATCGAAGATAATTAACCCTAATATCCATTCTATTGCCTTTAACATATACGTGCTCAAAAAAGTTTTAATATAACATCTTTAAAACTTAAGCTGATGAAAAAGTAAACTATAAAATAACACTTACCTCCCAGAATTGCATGAGGTTACAAAAAACTTTTGAAAATAAATGTTCATTAAATATGTATTTAAAACTAAGCTGCGGACAAAGTGAACTTCAGAAACAACACTTACCTCCCAGAATTTTATGAGGTCATCTACATTTACACCATGGGCAGGTTTTATGCAGTCACATCTTACTTCAACATTGCCACTCATCTCTAGAAGCCCTTCTGTGGTGTGAATGGAAGATCTTTCACATTTGACTTTGATATCAAACCCCAAATTTGGACAAATGCATGCAGCAATCTCAGATAATGTGGAGCGGATGAATTCTTTAACTCTGATGCAGAGGTTTTTGTCAGGTCCCTTTCTTGAGTACTGGAAAATGGTTGCAAAAATGACAAAGTCCATCAGGGACAACAAAAGGGTGTGGCAACAGTCAACCTTGAACTCACAGCAGCCACAGTAAAGGAGATATTCCTTCCCTTCCTTAGCTGCACTCCAGTTGGACAAGCAAGAAGCAACAAGGCGGTGAAACACCCCTACATGAATGAACTTAGTTTTGGACACAAAGCATAGAGTACTGGTCTTGGTGGCATCACTGTGGTGCTCCCCATTCTTGACATGGTCAGGTGCTCTCCTGTGAATCATGCAGGGGACCCAGTAATACCTTTCCAGGTTCTGTAAGATTTCAGTTGAGACAATGTTGTTGCAGAACATTCTCTTGCAAAGAGACTCTTCAAAATCAATTAGCTAATTAGTTCATTTTCTAACATGAAGGGCATGCCTATGATATTTACTGACGGATCTGGTTTTGTGCAAATCTGAATAATATTAGTCTCCATCTGACACATACCAATATCAGGCCATCTTCATGACAGCACTTGCCTACACTGAAATTTTACCAAGACTAACTTCTATCAAAAATGTTTCTATCAACCAAATTGTAACCAAATGGAATCCTCCACTAAAGGCTAGTCAAACTTCTTCAAATTCCAATAAGAGGTTGTCATCTATTACTGCTATCATTGGTGAAGTGCCAAACATCAACATACTTTACTATAATTATTTAGGTTGCAGTTCTTTAAATGAGAATCTTTTCTAAAACTATATACAGTTACTATTATTCAGCAATTGTACTTCTAGATTATTACAGTGATAATAGAAATCATTATATAGGAATACTTGGAATGAACTTGATGCAATGTTTTATAAAGCAGAATTTAAAAGTGACTGAATACCAAGGTAACATATTGATGCCTTCAGCAGAAAAAAAAAAATACAAGATAGGTCGAGTGTCCTTTTTTTCTCTGTCCGACATTGTTGCACTAGCAGTCCATTAACTATGTCCATATTGGTTGAGATTTCAATCATAATGTACAGGAGTAAAAGAAACAATGCCTGGGGAGGCAGATGATGGCAAACTGCGTCAATAAGATGTTACGTATAGGCTCGTACAAATGTAACAGAAGAAAAGAGTGAAGTCAACAAGCTTTGTATATTTTAACAAAATAATTTATTTCCCTAGAAAACAATGTAAAAAATTGGTAAATAGGACTTACGGTTTGTGAATATAATCCAAAATTTAATCCTAAGAATGAAAAACACAAGTCCTATCACTAAATAGTTCTATTAGAATCCAGGTTCGAATCTCGACGACATACAAATATGGAAGGCGATGACGTCAGATGTGGTCCAATGTACGAATATCAACAATTCCTCAACTGAATCACAGTTTTTGTTTCCGAATAATTCCAGAATAAATTTCCATGATTATCTTTCAGAATTTTTTATAAGAAAGTCAACTTGTTGAGTTTCCAGGAAAATAAGTTATTAAATCCAAAAAAATCAGATGACAAACAAACAATCTGGCAACAAATAAAAATAACACCTTGTTCCTTCAAGATGTTAAAACGACTCTACCAGAAGAATATTAAGAATGTGTATTTAAACCCCAAAAACATCATTTCAAGTCGCGCGAGATGGGTCATGTGGTCTCTTACTACAAGAAATCCATCACGTATGCCAGTGTAACCCCACTTAAAAACCAATCACAAATAAACGTTGCTTACACATGGTGATCACGCAAGGAAAGTATGGCCCTGATACTGACCAATCATTTTAACTGCCTGTTTACGTTCTTGCCAGCCCAAGACGAACTAGGTTAACTAAAAATAATTCTCATGTAGCACTTTTACGTCTGAAATAAATAACATTTAGTAAAAGAAAATATCGAATTACTGAAAAAGAATTTTGAATCCTTTCAATAATCATTACAATAAAATGTAATGAAACAAAAATAAAAAAGAACTTTAAAACTAACACACAAGCAGTTTAATTAAATATACATAACAAAGAGTTCTCTTCATTACAAATATATAATCAACAGATTCTTTGAAAATTCTAACTTACTGCTTATTCTTTGAAGATTTTCAATTGCATCCCAACAAAGATACAATTATTTAGAAGAATCACAGTAATTGTTTCAATCTCTTATTATAATGTTCCAAGAAACCATTATTAAATTGAGAATTATTCTCTTTTTTTGGGGTTAAATTGCAAAATATAGTGTCATGGATCATTCTATTTCCATAATATTAATTAGTAATTAAGATTTAAAACAATAATATGAATTCATAACTATAAACTGTGTCATTATTGTTTGTGACAATAATATTAATTTTGTTGCTGTTTCACTGCATACTTCATGCTCTGTGTTAATTATTTTTTCAAATGAATATTTCATGCAGTGAAAGTGATAAATCTTACTTTTGTGCATTCTATAGTCTAAAATTCAAACTGTGTATTCATGCAAGTACATGTATCACAATTTCAATCAGCATTATTAAATAATGATCTTTTTGTGTGAGAGGGTTAAAAAAACAACTGTAAATATGTAATTATTACCTACTAATATTTTTGTGAATGCCATTTCTGGGACGCCGAGTTCGCAGTCCATACTAAATACCCAGACCCTTCACCAATTAGTAACTGGAGGCTTAGAATTGAAATAGCATGATCCCAATCTGATTCCTTAGTCACAGCCAACATATGGAATATCTTCCTGTTTTGATTTTGACAGAGATTACATGACATCAGAGTGGTTGGGAAAAAGGAATCTTTGCAACAGGAGCAGGCAACTTATATATAATTAAAGCTAGTTTTACCCCTCAAAATACTTAATTTTTAAAGGTGGTAATACATCACCTGCTGCTAGTAATGCACTGCTGAATGTTCCAGTTAGGAGGGAACTAATGTCCACAAACAAGAACATAAGGCAATTATACTTGATGTAGGAAAGTCCACTGTGAGCTGATAGATGGCTAGGTCGTATGCTATATTGTCAGGATGGGACCCAACAAGTAAATGTTTTTGCTCGTGTGCCAAAATTCAGGATGAAAAGGTAGTGTGATATCACATGGTGGCAGCTCTCATAGTATCATCGAAATAGAACCGATTCAAGTGGGCCCAAGATGCAGCAATAGACGTAACCTAATTAGATTTCATTCTGATAAAGAACAGTTTCTCACAATATACATTGATAAGCTCTCTTTATAGTGAGGAAAATCCACCTGAAAGTGGTGGCCACTTAAATATCAGTGGAACCCTTGAGAGGTAGAAACAGATGATATCTGGCCATTCCTTCTCCCTTTATAGAAAGCCAAAACTGGCTGTAGGGGCCTGTATTGTAAAGATACAACTGAGACTAGCAATTTCAATGATAACTGGAACTTGTGAAGGCAGCTGATTGTTTGCCTAAAAGAGAAATTGAATCATAATTACCAGGGAATAATAAAAACCCTTTTCCAAAGACAAAGTGTGGAGCTCACTCCATCCTGCTAACAAGACGAACAGGAGGAAGACTAAGTTGTAAGGTTCACTCAATGGTTCATAACAGGGTCTGATAATGCCAAAAGCCAAACGAACATATGAAAGTATCTGCCGTATTTCATGAATTTTTTGCACATGAAAAAATAATAATTTCAGAGTATGCAAACTTATATGCAAAGTAAAGAATTATGACTTTGTGGTACTGACCATATACCAAAGAGGAAGGGATCGAACCTGAATAAGTTCTACAGAACACATGATACTTGACAACCTAACGGTACTAACATGCAAAATAAACGTACAAATTTTGTCTCATTCTGCTCTCAAGAATCTGGTTACAATAAAAATAAAAGAACTCAAAAAGACTTATGCTGTTATTAGCAAGAGAGAGAGAGAGAGAGAGAGAGAGAGAGAGAAATCATTTAAATGATAATGTTGAGTGTCCAAAGTCGTCTGCATTTAGAGCATACCTTGCAGCTATTATGGCGTGTTGGCAAAATGATTAAGATGGTTTGAACATGTATTAGTTACAGGTATTATATATTGGTAAATTTGTTAGCAATGATAAATTTGTTAGCAATGATATGAGTCCACGTTGTCCAGAAATTAAGTACAACTTGTAATTGTACAGTAACAGTGACGTAGTTATCAAATTGCAATAAACAATAAAAGAACTTTGTAAAAATTGTTTTTAGGTAATGCATTTGTATGTGTACAAGGGAGAGAGAAAGATATGAAATAAATGTGTTGTCCGAGTGCAAGATATCATCTATTCAAAGCAGTTTTTATATGTAGCTTTTGGAAAGAGAGAGAAAAGAGAGGACAATTGTAATCTGTATTTTCAGTTACCTAATGACTATCATCTTCCTCATGTAATTAGGATGCCCTTAAAGCACCTCTAAACAAAAATTCATTCTTAAGTTATGATATACATTGCTACAACAACCACATGACAATACAATGTTATTTACATCTTAATTAAATATGCTAAGCGCATTGGTCAGGTTATTCCAGTTGAAACCAAACTGAGGGAGAGATTCGAAAGAAGAGGTCAGGTCAGTGAGGCTACCAATAAGGCTATCTTTAGGGAAATGAATATATGCTATCAAGGTTTTTGTCCATACAGACATAGTAAGGACAAGCAATCATATGCATCACTTGTTATTCATACTCCCAATAAAGATAACAACAGTTGTTGTTGTTGTGGGGCTTAACACCATTTTTCAGCACACGATAGGCTATACATGGCGGCCAGTATTAATGGTGGAGGAAGAAACCGGGAAATCCCTGGAAAGAACCACCGACCCACGAGAAGCTACTGGCAAGCTTTCTCACATATCCACATTCACCGAATCCTAGACTTGAACCCACGCAGAGAGAGGTGAGATGGCAGTGATCCGTAACGGAGAGCGCTTTAGACCACTCGGCCACTCGGGGCCCCGATAACAACAGAGGGGTGTATCGTGGAATAGATTTGCAATAAAATGTAAATTATATCCAAGTCACAACAGTACAAGCACTTAACATATAGTATATATATATATATATATATATATATATATATATATGAACTGATTTAACAGTCAGTGACTTTCAAGTTGACGATAGAAAATGACAAGGTTTTCATATTTTATGTTTGTATGTTTATAATGAAACAATAAGACTAGTTGACCAATGGTCTTTGCTTTAACATGTACTGAGATATCATTTTTGTTGGATAAGCAAACATCAAAGGGCTTCCAAGTTCATTTTAAAATGCACATAACGTTTGGTTATGGTGCTGGACTTAATGATCTGAACCAGTTATTGATAAATAAGGATATGTTCTGTAAAGGCCTTTGTCCAGCTGTTAAACATACCTGTATATATTGTAATGAAAATAAGAGTTTATGCATCAATCATTGTATTTCTCACCAGTAAAGAAGACAAATATAAGAATAGATTAACCCAAAAAATTGTCTTTCAACGAGAGAGTATTTAAAGCCTTTCTGTATGATTATAAATGGTGATTATTTCCATTGTTCTTGATATCACATTTCATTATTCACTGTTTAAAGTAAAGTAAAATAACAGGTCAGGTCAGTTTTATTTCAGGCAACAAATAGTTACGTTTCTCATTTGGTACTATGACACATATTTTCAGCAAAAGATGCATTCATAGTTTGACATATCTATACCATACACTGGTATTTCTTTTCTCAAAACAGCTTGAAATGTGAACTTCTTGAGCCAGACAAAAGATCAACATGGGTGGTTAAAAAGTAATGAAATATGCAACGTTCAGTGACCTGTCTGAATGTCATAGTTTGACGAATCTATATCTACATCGGTATTTTTTCCAAGCCGTTTGAAATGCAAACTTTTCTTCTTGATTCAAATAAAGAAAACATCAAAATTATGTGGTTGAAAATAATAACAGAATGAACTGAATTATAAAATGGTGGTTATTTGATTTCATATTATCTTTTTTCTTAATTCAACGCCTCACTTACAAATTTAAGGGAAGTTATCAAACATAAATTTTAATTGAGGCAACAAATAGTTGATTTTCATTTTGGATTACATTCAACATACGCTCAGAAAAATACATTGGTAGTTTGACATATCCATATCATATATTGGTATTTTTAATAGCCAATTGAAGCATGAACTTCTCTTCTTGATTCAAGTAAAAAACATAAAAAATAAGTGCTAAAAATTAACAGAAGTTACCTTTCTACGCGATCATAAATCGTGATTCTTTTATGTCTTAATCACTTGTTTCATTATTTGATGCCTCACTCAAGAACTTAACAAAGTTAATCAATAACATGCACTTAACACAACAAGTCATTCGTCATTGGACCTATCTAAATCATACCTCGGGTATGTTTTCAAAGCCGTTTAAAATGGGAACCTTCCTAATTTTAACATGTCAAAATATGAGGTTTAAAATACAATATAAAACAATAATAAAATTAGAGGAGGACAGCTAGAATCAACCACACCAAATATACAGATTACCTACTCATTATAAATATTTTGAAGTTGACTGCTACCAAGTCCAGCTGAAGCACTTGGCAATCTTCTTGGAAAACTGTTCGTGGTTGATCAATCATTTGGGATGAGCCACTCATGAAAGTGGAGAACCTGAGGGTTGTTGTGAAGAACAGCAAGTGGTGTCTCCTCTGTGGTAATACTGACTTGCCTATCAAGTGACCAAAATGATCACAGAAACAACTACTGTGGCCAAGGAGGCAGAAGGTTGGGGGTGCAGCGCTATCAGGATGTGCTGGGAGATATAGAATCTATGTTGGGGTTTGGACTGAGACAACTTAATCCCAGTCAAGGGGTTACATTATTTGTCTCCCCACAAGGCTTAATGTAACCCCAAAACTGGGATTTCCTTGTCTCGGTCCACACCCCAACATTGATTATTTTTTTCACCCAATACTTTCCTTTAAAGTAAAAGAACTATTCACTAGTGTAATATTGTTCACATCCAAATGTTTACATATGGCTCATTAAAACAAATATGTTAATGAAGGCTGTGGTGTGACCGTTGCATCCAAAGCACGTAGTTCATACACGTGAGCAAAGAAAAATAACAACATAAAAGGTCGCATAGTAATGAGGTTTCTAATCTATGGATGTTAAATAAAATTAACAATAAATAATTAATATTTATTACAAGAAACTGTTTCATGTTTCATCAGTTTCAATTTTGAGGAGTTATATTGTAAATAATGAAACGATACTGGATACTCAGCTCTACAATAGTTATACTTAGTACAAGCTGTAACGAAGAGTAACATGTTGCATTAGATTATTCATGGGTAATTAGAGATCTGTGTCACTATCGTATATAACTCTCCTTTTCTTTGGAGGAGGTGAAAATATTTGTGACATACTTGTGTTGTCCTTAATACTGATTGTTAAATTTTCCCCATGTATAAAAGACCGTCCAAATACGGACCCTAGTGGATAACCATGTGCTAAAGTTTCAAGTTCACGGATGCTTTGAAAATTTATTTTTCTGTCTTTGAAATATGGCAAGTGCTACAGTGAAATTTGCTTATGGAGTAATATGTTGACGGATAAATAATTCCTTCTGGCTGGTAAGTGCATTATTTGTCATTAAATATGGTAGGTATATTTTTGATTCAACTGGGGCACAATGGAGATGCTTAACAAAATTAGAACAAAGCATGTTTGACATAACACATTTCTGGCTGTTACCAAGTTTTCTGTAGTTGTTAAGAGAGTTTGGAGGCTATGAAGTGTGTATCATTACGTGTCTAGGCCTGTACAAAAGTAGCAAAGAAAAGAGCGAAGCCAACAAGCTTTGTAAAATTTAACAAATAATTTATTTTCCTAGAAAAACAAGGTAAAAATATGAAAAAGGACTTACGGTTTATGAATCTAATCCAAAACTGATCATAGAATTAATAAATATAAGTCCTAGCAATAAAAAGTCCTAAGTGAATTACAGTTCGAATCCCGATGAAGTTCCTAGATGGAAGGCAATGACGTCTTCTATAATCTGTTTTGTGTTGGCGTGTCAACAGTTCCTTGTTGAATCACCAAGAATAATAATCATGCTTCAGAGCTCCGAATAATTTCCAATAAATGCCTTTGTCCAGGAATTCGAATGAGCACAAGTGTTTCCCAGGGAAAATAAATTATTAATTCCGAAAAATAGAAATATTCAGATCAAACTGGCAGCAACAAAAATACCTTTCAGCACCAAAGGTATTAATTACGACTGAGAAAAAAAAATCACTACGAACTGTGTTTTAAACCTAAGATGCAATTCAGACCCTCGTGATGGGGTCATGTGATCACTTAGTCTGAGCAAAGCAAAAGGCTACAAGTCTATTATCATGTAGGCCAGATATAAACTTGACTGAAATCAGTAATTTCTTCACTGGTAATGAATTAAAATTTTTTTTTAAAAAGTTGTTTACATCACAGCTGTTACTGGTACTGAATCTAGGTCACCGATTCATACAATGTAAACAAACTACTGCTTGTTTATCAGGCTAAAAAGAACTGAACTGAATTTTATGGAAAAATGTCAAATCCAGTGAATAAAGTTATCATTACAATAACATGTAATGGAATAAAAAAAATTAAAACTAACAAAAACGTAATTAAATTACATATACGTAGCAATAGGTCTATAGTCTATGTGCATAGATCAGTGTTTTCTGTCATAGTCCATTTCATACAGCATTGAGAATTCTATCCTATCTGTAGCACAGTAAATTTTCAGATCAGCATCATTAAATGTAGCTAACAGTATATAATTTGTTTCACATGAAGTATTTAAAACTACTTAGGTAGCTTTAGCTACATTTAATGAAGCTGAGATCGAAAATGTACTGAGCTAGGCCTGCATATAGGATAAAATTGACCATGCTGTGTGGAATGAACTAGCATAATAACAAAAAGCTCAAAATCGTGTGTGTGTGTCTTTGTTTCTCTCGAAATGTTTTTGTATGGTGTGTTCTCAAAGATGAACTGACTTTAAGTTCCTATGTTTTTGTTGTTGTTGGTGTTTGGGTTTAGAACAACTACGTTAGGCACAGCTGAAGACAATAAGTAGTTCTGAGCACGTGGACACCTTAATTGAGACAACTGGTCTGAAATGACTAGACTGAGATAAGAAAAGTAAGGTCTGCAAAACAGCTAGATTTCTCTGTTGCATGGGTGAGAAATGGAGATCCAACTTCAGACTGAAAATGTACACTGCTTCGGCTTTCTGACCTGTTGCTGTAGAGACATAAAAGGAGAGCTTGTTCTACACTCACACAATAAAGAAGTCCACCAATGTTCTCCCCCATTGCTGAAAGCACCCCCGCTGCTGGCAGTTACTTAGACCATTATGTGAGAACAACACAGCCCATCTGGACAAGCTGTCCATTAGAATATCATTTTTGTCTGGAATATGACAGACTCAGAAATTCAACTCCGATGAGATTTCTCTGAGGTAAAGGCAAGTCCTCAAATGACAGTAAGACTAGTTAGGATGAATATAATCTGCTAGTCTTATCTAAAGGGATTCTAAGGCTATGATGAATGGTTAGGAAATTCATCACCACGTGTATGAAGACTTGAGATGGGCTGAGATCTGACTTGTCTATGATGGGGACTATACTGGATGAGTCACTACTACCCAAAAGAGGGAGAGATCCTTTAGAGGGGTATCTCAATCAATGCGCATCAACAAGTGATTGAAATAGAGTGGGATAGGGAGCCCCAAAAGATCTCATGTGAATCGCTGTTACCCCCATTTCTCTTGTAAAGATCCTGGTAATGGAAATGAGGCCAAATTAACTTCAACTTGATAAGACATGAAGTCTATTGGTAAAATCTCTATGTACTTACAGCCATCCATTAGGATAGGAGCAGCAATGACAATATTTTCAAGATACGAGTTTCCGTTCAGGAGGAGAAGCAATAATACGATTTTCTGTATGGCTGCTGTGGTGGCCATATTGGATGTCGAATAGGCACCATTTTTATAAAACTCCACTTGGACATGATAAGACGTCTCCTGGTGAACACCTTGCCTCAAATGGACTGTCTGTTCATGTATAGTTGTCATAAAGGTTTTTAAAGATGGCTTCTATCATCATGAGGGTGGCCATACTGCATGCAAGATCTGCAACTTTTGCAACTAGACATCGTAGGAAGTCTTTTAGTGAAGACTCCATTTTGATTTGACCATCCATGCAGGAGAAGTAGCGATAAGATTTTCAAGATGGCTGTTGTAGTGGACTCACTAGGTATCATATGAAGCCTTTAATGAAATCGCGATGTTCATATAACCATTCATTTAAAGTGTAGTGAAAAGGTTTTCAAGATGGCCATGTAGTGGCCATATTGGATTTCTGAGCAGCACAACTTTCATTTAGGAGCAACCAGATCATAGGATGAATTTGTGTATAAAGTTTCAATGCAATCCTCCAAGTAGTTTAGCAGGAGAAGTGATAACACACTTGATCAGTTGGAAGGATGGACAACAGATGACAGACCATCCCATAAACTCTTGTGGCCTATAACCAGCAGAGCTAAACACCCTTCAAAATGAATTTCACCATCAAAAAAAAATGAAAAGCACTCAAATAATGCAAAAAAGCAGGGAAGAACACGCAGTTGACAGTAAAAAAGTATAAGATTGGCCACAATAGAGGTCTAATAATGATAATGAAAGTGAATTTCGATGAGATATCTTAGCCTTAGTGAACTTGCATGCTAATTCAAGAAAAGAAAGGAAGGTGTTCCATATGTGGCCATGATTTAGGAATCAGATTGGAGTCATGTTCTTTTAAAGTTTGGGAATCCAGTTACTAATTTCTGGGAGTATTTAGCTTGGACTGGAGACTTGCCAGCCTGGTAATGATAAGCAATGTAAGCAATACTACATTAGCAATATATATATAAAGAATACAAATCATATGGCGAATAGCAGTCCTTTCAAGTGCACTGGATCCAGCACTGGATCATGTGTGTCAGGGATTGATTAAGATAAATGCAATAAACTGACAACGAACAGTGCAAAACTAGTATCTAACTAGCCTGGGCGCTTTCAACTCTTAATGAGTCTTTTTCAAAGGCAATTACATAACATACACAAAACAAACAAAAACAAACCCCAAAACCCCCATAGAAACCATTGTGTTTGCAAAACATTACATGACTATTTCTACAGAAATTAAACCTTTACATTTATTATGTTTCAACTAATTTATTTCAACTTGTTGCTAATACTGGAAAATATCTGATACTCTATTTCTAGTTACCCTTTCAACATTGTTGGTTGGTAATGCAGTCCAGGACTCTATTTCAACACTGCAGACCATGTATACTGATCTCGTATACATGTCATGTTTTGAAGATACGCTCTAACTGGTCAACGGTGGGGTTTCCCCATTAGTAAATACTTATTTCATGGTACGTTGATTTAGCATTCAATTTGGATATGTTTGGACTCCACTTTCCAAATATGCAAGCCAAGAATGAGTATTTGAAGGATATCTAACACTTCTTGAATATTAAATATATTTTATATTGCCTATATAACTGTGGAAATAGCAATATGTACTAATATGAATGAACACCTGAAGCAAGAGACTGTCCCCAACTCCACACAAAGGTGTATGGACTTGTGTCACATTAAGTTAAACAAAGGTTTAATAACCTTTATACATTGATGGAAGTTATGATTACTGATAGAAAGGTAACTCTATCAGTCAAAAGTGAGGAATTTTGTCTCGCTGATCCAAATCTGGAGAAATTATGTCATGTGACATGTTTATCCACGTAAAATGCTGCCATCAGTTCAGTGATGATGCAAGTCAATGATTGTTTGCCACATAACTGCTTTGATACTTCTTTAAATTAATCTCCCATAATCAAAGTCAAACACATTTTTATTCATATTTAGTTCTACAAAGAACATAAAACCTTATTTAAGTGTTTAACACATCCATAATAATTATTGTTACCCACATGTGACTTTCCCTTGAAGTGACATGATATTGCATTTATTCAAGCCAATATTTGTAAGAACATGACAATGAATTGAAAACAGCCACATAGTACTCTTTACAAGTTTCATTTAACCTTTGTCATTGAATAGCATGAAATTTACCTTTAATTTACCTCTTCATTTACTTGTATATCACCTATGTGAGACTAAACTTGTTTATGAGCATATTCTCAAAGACCTGAATTTGCTTTCGTGAGAATGGTAACATCGATATATTCCTATCAGAAGAAATAAAATATGACCAAGTTGCCAAAAATATGTTGCCAGGATTTTTTGAACATCTTGCTTGTTTTCAGTGTTGGTAGTCTTTCCTTGTTGTTACTTAATGGTGAAAGGAATAAATGGTTATTTGATCAATTATGTATTTTCCTATTTCAAATACAGAAATTCTATGAAAATATGAATTGTATAAGCCCATAATTAAGATTTTATCATAACGTAAATAATTTCATGTTTGTTTTTACAAACAAATTTAAATATGGAATGATGTTTTGATGTTTGCAAGATTCACCTTCATTTCTAAAAGTTTTCTTCTCTTTACTTCAGAACCTAAAAATCTCCTGTACCCTCTAAATGAACACCTATTTAAATTCTCAATAAAGTGACACCTCTCAAGTTACTGCTATAAAGCGGTAAAGGTGCTTTTACTAACTCTCACCTTTCAATCTCAGGAGTTTTCCAGCACAAAGTTACATGATCAGTCTGTGCAAAGCATGAAACATTCCATAATAATTGGCATGAAGAAACCATAATATGAACATCATGTTTTGGAATAGATATTATCACTACTGTTGGGTATCCCAAGCTGTCTTTCATACAAGTGATGATATAGTTGGATTAGTCAAATAATTTATAATGCAACCAAATGATTCACTTATTTCTCATTTACTTAATATGACCTTAATCTACATATTTATATTATGTATATAACCAAAAATACCACCTTTGAATTTATATTTTTGGTTTATTAACCCAGCCAGTTATTCCATTCTGACCACACCAAATTCCTGGCACTTTCAAACATTATTTCTCATAGAATGTTTGTTTTCTTGTATAATGGTTGCATTTGTCATTTTTATTAATTTTGTTAACATTTGAAATTTTTCTCTAATCATGTCAATCCATTTGGAAACTTCATCTGTGTCAAGTTTGTTATACACAAGAGAGAGTTTAATAAAATCCCATGTTTAACAGTCCTCTATGTGTCACTAACAGTACATAGATGGATCTGAAGACTTTTGGCCAATGGGTGTCATTGACTTCAACATTTAGTCATATAAAATCTTGAACTAAAAGTTATGGTGTAAAAAAAATATTATTTCTTTGACCTCTGGGCCCTAAGAACTATAGGTTTATTTTACTTTAAGAACAAGTCATCCATAATTTATGTTCAAGGAACTTCTCCAGAACAAGCATTATTGCATAAATCCCTTTTTTGTTGGAGTTATAATTACCATGACTTTTGACTACAAAATTAATAAGCCACATTGTAAGCTTATGTACAAACCATTGACAAACTTTGGTGAAAGTAAGCAGTCTAGAACTACAGTCCTTAAGCAAAAACAAATGTTGTCTTCTTTCAGTGGATGTCCTTGACCACTGACCTTGCTACCAAATAAAAAAACACAAGATGTTTATTTTTCACTCAAGGTGCAAGCCTTTAACTGAGATAGTCAAAAGCTTAAATTTCTATGTGGACAATATTTTTTTTCCTTTAAGAAACGACCAAGCCATCCACAAAGTTTGATCCAGGTCTGTGATGCATAGCAAAGTTAATGTTGATCAATGGGTGACAGACGGATGATTGACAATGGTCACCTAGGGTCATACCATAAGCTCACTTGTCATTGTGGCCAGATAATGGAGACTCTCTGAAAACCTGGGAGATATTGCTTAATATACGTTTTAAAGTTTGTTTTAATCCACTAAATCCTTCACAAGTTATTCTGATTAGAAACATAATTTATGAAACATGATCATATTTGCAAGTCAAACAAGAACCATAATGTCAAATGTTAGGTACTGAATTAAAATTCAATATAAAGCCTCATAATTAACTTTGTTCAATCCATTCAGTCAAATTCATGAAACGAACATTTCTATATCATACAAGAGCCATAACTCTAATTTTTATGGCAAATGGTTACAATGAAACTAATCTCAGATCTCTCAACATAAGACCCATAATAAATTTCGTTTTGTTTTGTAAAAGGAATTCATTAATCAGTAATTAAATTTGTGGTTGATGGGATGTGACAAAACATTTTGATGGACAGGCACAGTTAGTGCTTTATAGTCTCTAACAGAATATTGGAGAGACGTACAAGGAAAAGTAAATTATGTTTACAACAAAAAGTAGTTTATCAGTGTGTTTTATGAGATACAACTATTGAACGAACTGACTTGCCTGCACATCGTCTTCTTTTTCTATGGGTTTGGCAATGATGCTCAACACTTCCATCACCTCCAACAGATAATTGATATTGCGGCGAAATTTCTCATGCTGATCCTCTGACCAAAGCCAGCCTATTGATTAAATTTTATACCAGCCTATTAATTAAATTTTATAAAGTAGCTGTTAGCTGATTTACTGTACAGCATATATGTCATTGATGTACAACAAGTTTAAACGTACTATTCACTCACCATATGTACTACAGAACACATATATGGACATTGGACAACTCTGTACTGAATCTGTAACACCAAAATAATAAACGCACACAAAAAACAGCTTTAACAAGCATTAGTTTACACAGCTATAAAAAAATAATCTTTTAATAAGTAGTCATATATTATGTTAATTTTTCATTCCAAACAACATTATTACTACTCCATAAGTAACAATATTCAATAAAATTTTGATCAGTGAAACTGTCATTAATGCCTACAAAAGGCAGTGCTTTTAATCATATGAAGATCGTGTTCAATTATAAAATGAGTATTCAACCATTAAAGTCTAGATACCCCAATCCCCCTTGTGACTGCCTCAATTATCCTGCAGGGATGGCATCACCTCTTATTAAAAGAATTTATTATTCGGGAGGTTCACTCGTAACATAATCCTAGCTTATAGTGCTGTCTATTTTTCTGAAACCTGAAACTAGATTTACATAATCAAAATGATACATTTACTCTGCTTAAAGCCCAAATGCTGCCATTATGTGCAAGACATCGTAAATGCAAAATCATCTGAATAATAAAGATTCTTGAAAGATATATGTTCTAAACATCAATGGGTTAAATTAAGACCAGAAAATATTGACATTTCATCGCATTATGATAAGAAAAATGCTGCCACTTTTCACAAGTGTACGAATTAATCCAAGTTTTATCAGCAACATCCATCGGTCAACCGATTCCAGTTAAAAACTGGAAAACAAGATTTGATGATATCAACATTAATTAGACTGACTAAGAATTCTTTTCCAACAACATGAGGATGCTCCGTCACCTATAGGCGCTTTACATCACTAAGCTACAGTGAGCTGCTATTCAATAAAGAACATCCATAATCAATATCAGTCTATGTTTAAATTGCAGATTGAATATTACATATGAAGTAGGCATGTATTTTATTTAAAACAATCTGGGCATCTAAATAATGAAAATTAATTGTGTTTGGAAGATTTTAGCGAGTCGGTCGGGTTACAAAAGATGAAAGATTTTGTTTATTAGCTCCAGGAACAAATACTCATCCTCTCTTCCAAGTTATTTCTGTCTTCCTAGTAGCATGGGAATGAACCCTGGATATGAACAACTGTTCAGGATGTAAAATAAAAACAAGAATGTTAAGATGGCCACTGCATACTGGATATCCAGGTCATGTCGCGCGAGCACAATTTTTGTTTCGAACCAACAAGAAGCCTTACAGCAACTTTGATTAAAATGAGACTATAAGAAAATAATAATGTGAATTCTTGAGTGTACACAAGCCAGTAAAAAAACCATACTTTGCTGATGATGGGTCAGAACTATATAAATATCAAACAGATCTTGTCAGGAGACCTGAATATTATGAAAGCATGTTTTGCAAGCCAGTGGAATGACTGATTCATGTCAATCAAGAATCAAAATGTTATAAGAAGAGTGTTCATAATCCAGCTAAATGTGTTCTAAGTTTATCAAGCGCAATAAGTCTTGGAAAAAATAAAAGTGGAATCCAAATGCAAGCTGTAAATGCCACTACTGAGACAATGCCTTACACCAAGTATTGTCAAACTCTAATTTAGAAAATTTCTAGATTGCTTACAAACTTAAGCACATAAATGGATGCTAAATAGATATTTCCCTGTCTTAGCAGCAGGGATGCAAGACACAATACAGCTAACAATTGACTTACATAACAGTTGTGCAAAGAGTACCTCACATTTGTCTAACTAAAGATTAAATAAAAAAATCAAATGACATTATGTTGACATGAAATTCAAGCTGAAATCGCAGAAGTCGGCAGACACCTGTAGATGGAGAGCCATGACATTTGCTAACATGGTCCATAACAAAGTGAACTAAAAATTCAAAGCACTGTAGATTTCAATGCATGCAACTTTGGCATTACCTATGAGGGAGTCTGTGAGCTGACCACTCTCCTTGAAGTCATACCACTGTGGCAGTAGGTCTGGTTGATGCAACATTAAATATTCTGAAGGTGACATCATTACCTTAACTCCATCTATCAACCAATTTGGGTCAAGCACAACCATATCTCGCAGTTGTTCTGTGCTAGATAGACAAAGACAAAAATATATATAAGTTGACATATAACATTCATGGATAGAAGGAATTTACTCATTTGTAAGATAAAATTTCAAGAGTTAAAAATCTTAAGATTGTACCGTATTCTCATTCAGGGTTTGATACGATTTAACACAAAGAAATAATACAAATAGTAGCTGATGGAAATAACTCACAGCACACACTTATATTATATGATGGACATAATTCCCATATATCTTTAACATTTTTTGACTGGGAGAAGAAATATAGTATCATTCTTTTTCTCCTGCCACCTCATACAAGGCATATCACCCAGCCCATGGACATTGGTATGTTTCGACATTTCACATCAATGTGCAATAATGAATGTCAATTGTTTGTGCAGAGAAACTCAGGCCAACAAATACAAAGATAGGACATTGCAAATCTTACTTGAAATCCCTACATGAAGGCAATATTTCCTAAAAATTGTATATCTGCTTTTGGAAAATAGGTAATTTAGCCATTCTCAGACAAGAAAGTTTTTGATTCACAGTTAGCAACGCCAAACATTTACCAAGTGAAGAATGATTCCAGGCAAGAAAAAATAAAATATGCCAGAAATGTCTCAAAGAACAACTCAGGATAACCCTAAAGATGTTATTATGAAAACCAATATACCAGAGAAATATGAAGATCTAAGTGATTTCTTTAAAACAACAATAACAAATGTTGCCCAAAAGCACAGAATGAAATTTATGACAACTTTCCTTTTTGGTAGTCTAGCAAAGAAGAATGTCATCATCATGCAACACTCATCAGCTTCTAGAAACATCCACAAGTTTCAGTTCTAGGAGTGTCAAAAAATTATCTTTCTCATCTTTGAAGTCTGCAAATGCAGAATTAATGCGTGCCAGAATAGCACCTTCTTTTTCAAGGAAATTTTGTACTACAGCCTACAAACATGTTTTCTTTTTTATCAAACAATTTCTGGTATTTTTTGCATGTATATATGAGAAGATAATATATTCACAATATGATAACACTGCAGTTTTAAGTCACATGCATCGATCCTCCCTGTGACCTCAAAATGCACTTTGTGAAAACCCAAAAGCCCCCATCACTCACTGGCATATAGTAGGCATGTAACAAGTACATGGTGGGTGTGATGTTTCCAGTGCACACATCTTTAAGTCTGTCACAAGTCTTTGAAATGGAAAGACCTCCTATTAGTGATGCTGACACATTGTCCATTTAGCCTAGGTCTGTTACTTCAGAGAAATCCACTCCAGCTATAACATGCAAGCAATACTTGAGCTAATAGTCTACGTTGCCATATATTTAAGCACAAATGCACTACATGAAAAATCGCAAAGTCAGATTTTGTACTGCTGACTCATATGTTAACAATATTTTCAAGATGGCTGATGTGATGGCTATATTGAATGTCAGTCTGTCACCATTTTTACCTTGGTCGAGCCAGGTATAATTAACTGTTTTGTGAAAACCCCATGCAAATACTACTTTGTTCTGAAGGAATAGTAATAACAGGATTTATGACAAGCTAAACAAAAGTATTTGGGGTACATTTTAAACCATTTCCTTTACAATCAATTAGTAAAATTTGGGACAACCTACTTGTATGCATGATAAATGTTACTTCTGATTATTCAAGATGTGTATCTTAAAATAAAATTCAGCTGCTTACCTATAGAACAGAATGTTTCCAAGATCATGCTGAAATCGGAGAAAAACTTCCAATTCTTCTGGACTTTCAATCTTCACATCACTGGACTGGTTCAATTTCTCCACATCCGCATACTCAACTATCTGTAATAAGATTTCACATCATTAGGAATACTAATGGACAAAACAAGTCTAAAGGTCACTGCTAGTAAGTTTAGCATTTGTTTCTCAAATCTCCTGGAAGAGCCTGTACTTACAGGTAAACAAGAAAGACCCTTTGAACCCTACTTGTCCTTTCAAGGGAATCTTTTCTTGAGAAATTTATTCACTGGAACAGACGAATGCCATGCGATATGCTGATATTAAACTATAGATAATGCTTGATAAATACAAACAAAAGCAATGCATCCCCAAATTTCTCCACTTAAGGTCTTTATGTAGATGCTTCAGATTTGCTGTGATTACAACATTCAATTAAACTACAGGGCTCAGGTAAACCGATTATCCTCTTGTACTGACCAGGAAAATTATTGGCTAGACCGACTAAAACTTTACAATGTACGTTCCCCTGAGAAAGGTAGATGCATATTTACATATTGAGACTTCAATTTATATCCTTAACATGCACCAAAATATTCAACATCATTTAACATTTAGAGCACATCAGTTATAGATTACTTGTATCTGTCTGCTTGTCATCAGTCGATCACATATCACATGGACTTTTCATCTCATCAGACAATGTTACACATGCCCTAAATCAATGATACATTGCCAAAATGACACCAGCATAATTACTTTACATATGAAAAATTTTGACAACTTACATTCAGAATAATCATTTTAGGTTTCTTAGCCGATTTCCACCAATTTTACACAATGCATGCAATTGTCATCTTTTTATTTATAATGCGCATAATGTTGAGACAGCATCCAATTGGTAGAAATTTAATTAGGGTCATGACCTAGAAACATTCCAGTCCTTTTGGCAAATCAGTAGTGTTTCTGTTTATGTCACCATTGTGTAAAGCTTCTGAAAGGAGGTCTGGCTGATAGAAACTGATATATATGGAATTCCCTCTTTAAATGCATTTCTCATATTAACAAAATTCCATACTTAATATATAATTATATATGCTCATGGTTATCACCCATTTTAGTATCAAGCTAGAATTAGGTACCTGCAGGTCTTCACTAAACATTTAAGTAAAGTTGTGACAAAAGTAATGTGTCGACTTCTATAAAGGGATGGTGATGAGTAACTGTTGCAACCCACAAGTGCTTGGGAATTTCTTTATTGCATTGGTAAATGAGCTGAATTCATCCACATCTAAAATATTGTCCATATGCCATGCCCAATATGGTATAACTGCATCCTTGAAAATGTGTGTGTGTGTATTTATCAGAAGTTAAAAAAAAAACTGTCAAAATTATTGGACAATTCCAGTATTTTTTTTTTCAAATTTTGTCTGGGGCAAATCTGTTTATCCAGACGATAAAAACACAACACTAATTATCACTATTGTTTATCATATCCAATTCTCAACAGTATCAGCCAAGCATGAATATATATATAATTCACGGACTGTTTTGATGTATATATCCATTACAAATTACTAGCTGTCTTTAGTGCTTTATGCATCCCAGTGTCTTACACCACTGTGTATAAGGTAATTATGAAACAAAATCCAGAGCAGATATTTAAAAGTTAGGCCTAACAGATGAAAACAGCTGAGACATGTCATCATATTCCATAAGTGGACTCAGTGTACTCCCTGACAATTTGTATTTCTACTACATTGCAAATATTTTGGCAGATATTTCTGTCTCAGATCATTAATTTCATTACTCAGTTCTATAGCGACAGCATTTTCATAATCTTACATTTTGCCAGAGTTGATAAATGGTACTATATAGCAACCAATATACTGATTTTCTCTGAAACCATATTAATGCATGCTAGTTTAAAGTTTATCACGTCAAAGTGTAAGGCTGAAGATGGAAAAGAGAACAAGACAATATGTGAAAGGCTAAATCTAGCCTTCTTCAAACAAAATAGATCACACATAAACACACAGATATATATATATATATATATATATATATATATATATATATATATATATATATATATATAGAGATATATATATTCTTGCAAAAACCAAAGAAGTTTGTGTGTGCATTTCTAGAGGGAGAGGGAGATATATGAGTCATTACTATAAAAGACCACTCAGTATGGACCTCACAAACTTTACTCTAGCAGGTGTGATCTACATTGTATAAAGGTGCTATCTGTGTACTCACCCCCTCATCTACCATGGGTGCATTTATTCATGTCAATATCATGTTCTCAAATGTTTACAAGGTCTGTACATCATTGCAGTTATCAGATGCTTAGTCCTTTGAACTTGTTATCTTTTGCCTCAGTTGTAACTACTTGGCTTAAGTAACATATATTCTATGAAAAACCAGCAAATGTAATAGGACTGTTCTGGGAGACCTGCTATGTTTTGTGTTAAACTGAAAATATGCTTCATCTATGATTTATAGTAATCTGAGAAAAAATACAGTAAATACCGGTTGTCCTGCACTTTTCAATTCCATTAGCTTCTGTTGAAGAGCCAACCAAGTTGCTGGTATTTCTTCACCCCAGTAACCCTGTTTTTGAGCTAGCTCAAATATTTGTTGTTTCAATTCATCAATGTCAGCATTTTGTCCAAAATTGCTGATGGCAAACATTCCTTTCACCAGATGAATTAGAGGTCTGCCCTTCAGTATTCTTCTCACATGATCGAAATAGTCTTCCTTTTGTCTCTTTCTCATATCCTGTAATATATATATATATATATATATATATATATATATATATATATATACACACACACTCTAGGTTGCACAACAGCAAGAGATGGAAAAGTTGAGTGCCTGTGTTGCTTACAATTTAAACATTCACTCCAAGTTAATTTAAAGATAAAACATCATAAATAGCTAAAAAATAACGTTAATGACTTTCAAGCTGGAAGTCCACATGCTTTGTGCTGCATATTCCTAAATCACACCCATCTACCACCCTTAACATTAATCCTGTGATCATAATGCAAAATCCATGAAAAATATGACTCATCTTCTTCCTATGCCTGTGTATGTGATGTCTGGTAAAAATATTTGAAATTATCTTTTAATTAAATTTATTTGAACATTTTTCCTTTGACCCCCTACCTGGGACTCCATTTGCAAAACCAGTGACAAACACCTTCTTGCAGATGGTCACCACAGAATCAACAGCGTCCAGTCAAAAACATGCATACAAAAGCATAAAGTTTACAACCCCCAGGAAAATCGTACGAAGACAAAAGAGCGCAGAATACAAAAATAGACATACAATAACAAGTGAGATAATATCTATTTTCCAGATATTATATGAGAAGTCAATCTTCAAAGCTACATTCATACCTAAAACTGTATATACAGCACAAATATGTTAAGGCCTAATTTATTGTTTGCTAATAGACAATACGGACCAGAGCTAAGAACAAAAACTACAAAACTTCAAGAATTTCATACTATAGATGTGGCATTAGATATCCTGAAGTATGAAAGTCGAAAATATGTTCTACTCCATCGGTTTCTGCTTGCTTCAAATTTCAATTCCAATATTTGGCAAACTGACAAAAATGGACTATCTGTGCAGAATCACACATAAGGTCACTGAAGAAGACACTTGTAACACTTACACATTATGACAAATTAATAAATGCTATATTTATTCATATTGATATATTAATAAATGGATCATATCGTTTGTTCATTAATGCTGTATTTCATCATTTTAGCATATTCAGAAATGAATACTGACCCACACTGGAGAATGACCAGGCTTTGTATTGGATGTTTTTTATGCCAAACCCCTCCAGACATGGAAAAAGGGGTCATAACCCAGCATTTTTTACATATCTGTGCTCCTCCGATGAATGAAAGTTTAGTTAAAACATTAAGAACCATCATTGTAATTATGAATATAACCGTTATTGTAATTGTTCTTATGAATATTGACATCTGACCCACTTCCATGAATCCCAGGCAATGTGTCCCAACATCATACTACTCTCACACTCATTTCAGTCATTCAACCTATGTAGAAAGTTTGATGACTTTCCAACTGGTAGTTTTGGCCCCCTGGTCTGTGAAATTACACAGTCATCACAATTGGGCAATCTCTGTACCAAGTATGGTGAATTTCCACCCAGCAGTGTTGGAGAAAAAGCTGACAGACAGATGGATGAACTGACAGACAAAGGGTACCATAATGCTGTCCCCAGTGCTTTTCAAAAATCATTATACTGATCATTAAACAGAATGACTCCAATAACGATGAAATATACCATCAACTTTTTGACATTTTGAATCATAAGGGGGTTTCCTTAGCCACTTCTTTAAATTTGGTTGGGCCAATCTGTGGTTTCAAGCAACATATGTGATGCAGTTCACTGTCTTTGAAGATTGCAATAATTACGTAAATTTTGGATTTACATCTCTTTGAATACAGGTATAAAAGAGTTCCTCCAATTCAACTGTTAAATTTGTTTAGAAATATTAAAACTAGACATTGCACATATTGGGTATAGACGACACAGTTTTTACTGAAACAGACTATTCTAGGAACCAGAAAAGGACAGCAGGCAGTCTGTTAGCTTGTTTACGTCGGGAGCTTTTGTTTGCACTGACGCCAATAGTTTGTCAGTGACAGGGACCCCTTGATGATGATCATGTTCAAAAGTATAAATCAATTAATGAAATAACTAAATTTTGTGCACTGTTATATCCTAGATGCTTTTCATTTCAAAAATTGGTAGTGGGTAACAAGCAAATGGCAGGGTATGTGAATACTATAGTTATAGTCATAACAAAACACAGACATTTGAGAGTGGTCATTTAATGTATACACGGGTACCTTAATGTCACTTCTATTTTAAGGTTTATAAGTATATTAGCACTTTTATTGGTTACACTAGTTGGAGTGTTATTTGTTTACACGATGGTGTTAGTTTCAAAGCTATTTATCAATTTAATAGTGGGTTTGCATGCAATCAATGTTAAAATCACCTAATGTGGTAGTTTCTCAATCTTTCTGACTTTCAGAATTAGCTCCCCAAGTATATTAATTCAATCAACTCTAGATCTAGGTGGCATGTAAACTGAACATAACAGTAAAAACTCGGATATAAATATGCTACTCCCAGTATCAGAGAAGAGAATAAAACAGGCTTTCAAAGTCTTTTTGAATTTCGTCTGAACAGACTACAGAGTTTGCATCATTCCTTTTCACTTGTACTACCATTGCAGTGTAACTGGATAAAGCCATCTTTGAAATAAAATCGGTCACTCTGTTCATTTTTCCCTTTGGAGTGTCCTCACACCTGTATGATAAAGTTTCCAGGGTTTTATCCCTCTCGGTATAAAGGAGCCAATAATAAGGGTGGTGTCTGTAGGTGTATTGATGATTTTGCTCTCTGCTGGTATCTTGATGTTTGTATTTGGGTTGAGTGTTGAAGAAATCATGGGCACTCTAGCAGCTATTATGGTGTACACTCGTATATCAACCGTGTTTACTCTTTTTACTGGTTTGGGAATTATTAGTGATGATTTTGCATCCAACATAATCATAATATCCTTCCTATGGTATTGGCATGTGTATCCATTTGTGCGGCTGCAGAATTTCTTTCTTAAATAAGATAATTCTAGATAGGATAGAATGCATATAGAATTCCAGAAACTTGTGTGGTCATGAGCTAAAATACAAACAATATACCAAACCCAATACTGGATGAAATATGAGACATGGCAAACTTTTTTCTGTTCCAAGTTTATGGATGCAGCCCTGATGCATATCGTAATTAAATTCACAGTTCAAGCATGAAAAACAAATGGTAAATAAACATCAAGCACAAAATTTAATCTGAGCACTGAAGTGTAAACTATGGGCTATAATGACCTACTACTGAAATGGGGGGGGGGGTGTTTCTGATTTGGATTTTTAACATAGCTTTAACAATTTTTCAGTCATATCGCTATGATGTCTGCCGTGTGGCAGTTTATAGTGATGTCTAGCACTGGGGCATCATGCCGCAGACATGTAGCATGATACTCCACTCAGCCATATTATCCTGACACCATGCCAACCAGTCCTAACACTAACCTCTTAATGCTGAGCAACAAGCGAGGCAGCTGTTAGTACCATTTTTGTAAGTCTTTGGTATGACTTGGCTGGGGATCAAACCCATGACCTCCAACATCCGAGGCGGATGCTCTAATCATTAGGCCACTGGAGCAGTCCTGAAATGAGGGGTTAGTGCTCATAAAGTTGCATTCCTTCATCACCTATAATGATTCTATATTATATAAATATGCACAAGTCATGCAAAAACTCTACATGGCCATTAAATATACAATATATAATGGCCCCTTGGTTATACAATATAATCTCAAGCAAACTCTGGAACAATGATGGCTGAAAGTTTACCATCGTTCTAAGAGCAAGCCGTGCCTTGTATAGAAAATGTTCAGATAAAATAGCCCAGATGATAACCCTAAATAAACGATGGCGTACTTTAGGAACATATAAAACTACATGTCTGACAAGTCTGGATGAGCATCTCTCCTCTGCCAAGCGCCTGACAACAGACACAGAGTGTTACAGTACCATCCATTCCACAGTCGGAGCTTCATTCAACACTAAAGTGCATACAACCACTGCTTCTCATGTACATGAACAGCACAAAGACCTGCTGTTTTTTTGTGCGCTATTGTTGGCTCTATACTGAGTGGATTATAGAAATGTTGACTGGTTAGGCAAGTATTGCAAGCACCTTTGTGAGCTGGACATCAAAGGCATTAACTTTCCTGTTATGGTTAGCGATATTCCTAAATTTGAGCACCCCATTAAAACCACTATGATTCAATGTTTTTGGTTGAAAAGAAATGCCTCTATCTGCTGCATATTAACACGGGAGTCAGGCCACACACTATGGAGCTATAGCTGCAGTGACTTGCTGACATGGCACTTGCTGAAGGTGAAGCCAAGACAGCAGAAAAAATTGACTATGTCTGGATAAGGGACCATAGACATATTGTATACAACGAAAACAAATACAACAATAAAAGGCAAATCTGCTGACCCTGCCACTGATATGACAATCCAAGTTGGAGCATTAGTGATACAAAGATTGTCAAGAAGAACATCAGGTCAGCACCATGTTTACTTTTAAGACTAACTGATAAGCATCATAAGAATTTTTTAAGTGACGACCCGATATTCATCTGACGATCCATGTGGGAGAAGTAAAGATAACAAGATTTTCAAGATGGCCAATGTGGTAGCCATACTGGACATCAGATCAGCACCATTATCAGTTAGGATCAACAACATAAGATAATAAGTCTTTTAGTTAATAACTCCATACTGATATGATGATCCCTGTTGAAATAGCGATAACATGATTTTCAAGATGGCCAATGTGGTGGCCATATTGAACATCATATCGGCACCATTTTCATGTGCAATTAACAAGACATCACTAAGAGGGCCATACTGGATATTAGGACCATCTAAAATATGGGTGAATGTGTGTGCAAAGTTTCAAGGCAACCCTCCATGAGGTTTGGGAATAGTAGCAACAACAAATGTGTGCAAACAGATGGACAGATGATGGATGGCAGACAACAGACCATTGCATAGCTTTTCTGGTCAGCATAGCTAAGCAGCCACTGGCAGATCCCTCATGTATAATGTTGCTTTGCAGCATATTTCACAACAAGGAAGCAAGTCAACAAAATGCGAAAAAAAGAGCCAGGCTTGAACTTGCCAAGGCACCATTGGTGATGGAGGAATGCAGGAGTGCTCTCAAAGACTTTGAACTTCTGTGTATGGCTGTGTCACCTAGATGGCCCTTAAACCACTTTTCCGGTGTCTACATGTGAGACGAGCTGGCATGCCTACCAAGGCACAGTGGGCACTAATCTGATATCATTAACCTCTACATATCTGAAAATTATGGTACACACTGGGCAGTGTTCATGATTTTGACCAAAACCTTCTCTACTACTGACTCATAATCTATGCTGCCTTTATCTAATTTCAATAATGGTGAGCCTTTTGGTCGGTCAGCCTCAAGCTGTTAAGTTTATCCAGGTTCCTGTTCGTAACCTGGCTGATACTGTCCAACCTCAAAATGACACTAAAAATAATGTTGACAAAGCAGTAAGTTCAGGTTTCTAATGACTATGACCAGCTGAATAGACTCAAGAGCTCGCATAAATGTGACAAACACAACCAAGCACACAGATTCTACAACAAAACCCCCAAAAGATGCTACGATGTGGCTACAAAATATTATGTAAGGAGCCACCTCTGGATCAAAAACATTGGCCATGTCCATCTAGAATATACCTTCTTCAGATAATCTGAAGTTCTGACTACAATGGCAATGACCCTGAATTTCATGCACTTAACCCTGTAACAAATGACTAGGTTGCTCACTGGAATGTAAACAAGACTTAGATATTTGTAATAGCTTTGTCATTCTCAGCTTGGATTCCATCTGATTGACTGACTCAACATCATAAAAATTAGAGCTTAAAGATTATACAGGGAATGTGGTGGACCGTTCATGGGGCACTATGGCTACATTCTTAAATGTCATTATTGGTTTGACATTCTGCCTAATTAAAATTTACTCTCTGAAAGTACTTGTGTCCTATATGACCTCAACCACTATGTGATTAAGGCTGGCCTTGTAGCATTAAGCAATTGAATCATCAAATGACCTGTTAATATTTTCTTATGTTGTGGCAGACCTTAAAACCTCTAGCATGGACCTCTCTGTGCTCCACGAAACCAGCCAATGTAGGACAATATAAGCTGCAGGATTCCACCGCACTAAAGTTTGTCACTAACTTTATAGGAGACAAACCATCCAATATTAACAAGGATATGGATACTAGAAATCTCTCCATTGCAACTGCTTGCATTGCAATTGCCTTGTTGGCTTGGAAATGCAGTTTTTCTGTAGCCAAGACCTCTAGTTTAGTAGATAACTATCGGCTGTTGTCTCCAGCAATGGCTTCTATCAGTTGATGTCAGATATCATGGTCTTGTGCTCAACAGCCATCATAATCACATCAACAGGTGTGGTTACAGTAACAAATGCATCCAGTCTGTATGGGATTTACAAAATATTTGCAGATGAACACTAGGGATGACAAGAACACTATCATTAATCTCCATGCATTTTTCTCGTTTAATAGGCACTGATATAAGATTTTAATTGTGCCAATGAAGCAAATAAGTTTTTTCCCAACATATACTCCCTCCACCAGCTATTTGTTTTTTGCTTGCATCATTTTTTTCAGCTGACTTAGTCAGTTATACTACAATATGACAATGACAGTCTGTAGACCCTGAGCATAATGCTATAGCAGGGTTTCACTGCAATTTTGGAACTTAATATTAGTACTATTTTAGCAACTGATGATATCATGGAAACTATCAACTTCTTTGACTTTACCACTGCCTAGCTTGCAGGCAAAGATAAAAGATGCGTGTTCACAAACTAAGTCCACATATAAATTAAACTATCATATCATCCTGTTTGTGGAGGAATTATAATAAGCCATTCCTCTCGGTACCCAAACTTCCAAGACCATCAAGATTTTCACCTAAAAAGACTCTGCAAAATTGAAGACAAACTACATATAGTATTCCCAATCACTGCTGCTCTTGAAAACGCATCAATAATTTCCCGCTTGGCTACAATTATCTGCACTTCTATCTCCGAGTGTTTTATGACAAAAGCTAAAAGCACAATGAAATGAGTGTTCTTGCAGGAGCAAAATTAACACTATTGCAGATCTCATATTGAGGTCACTTCAAGATAATGTAATATCATAGCATGAGTCAAGCTAATCCTGGACTAACAGGAAAAGTATATGTCATACAAAGTGGAGATTTGATCAAATGCAAACAAAGCATGACTCAGTCATTATCAGTGAGGTTGCAAAACATGAACTGAAAGCCTTCACAAAAGCCGAATAATGTGAACATAATCATGAAATAAGTCATATGAAATTCAGCATAAATCTGAGTTTCATGGCATCAACTAAAGCAGAAACAACAGAATCATCAGGACGAAAACTTTCTTGCTCTCTTACTCAAGAAAAAATTTGAAGCCTATATCCAGCACATCACCAAGTGATGATGTGCTGTACCTATCTTTATCAACTGCTCTGCAGTCCCCTACCCTTGAAAAACTGGCCACATTTTCCAGCTAATTGTATATAATGGTTATACCAAAGAGAGGTTACGGCACACATTTCCGCAGTTAAGCATGGCAGAACACTTAAAAGGACTCCGACTTCCACTGACTGGCCAAAATGATAATCATTTGCTAGAGGCATGGCGTGATCCAACACAGGAAATGAAGTAGCTCATCTCCTTATTTGCCACAAAATACTGCTTCCAACTATTCTCACAAATATGGGCTAATATACATTGAATAGAAAATATGAGGTATCTACTAACAGTTTGCATGATAGAACATTTGGATAACACTGCCACTGTGAGGTAAACACTGCAGATTTACCATCATATTTATCAGAACAATGGCAGCAACTCCATAGAAAGCTGAAGATCAAAAGCTGATCAATTCATTTTGAAGACACATCTAAACTTTCAAACAACACTTCTATTAGACATACAATCATGTAAGGTCTTGTAAATTCAGCATGTTCCTTTGCATTATTGTTTGTTTTCTTTGTCTGTTTTGGGATTGCCATTAATATAAACTCGATGAATCAAAATCTCTAGTTTTGCACTGTTTGTTGTGATCTACTTTATAGTTATCTTGAAGTCCCTATGACGCCGTTAGGTGCTATTACTTACATCTATTTTTATTTTAACTCTTGGTACATGATTGTCTATATATTATGTGTAATTTTTGTTCATGATTATAAACTTGTAACAATTATCTAGAGTAAAGATATGAAATAGTTAAATTTTGTATACACGTATAAACTTCTGTGTTAAGATATTATAAATGCAGATTGTGAAGGATTGATAAATACTTGACATGTGTGCTTACGAGCATTTATCATAATATTAATAATAAACCATCTTGACAACTTCGGGGTAATTTCTCATTGACTGGTGGGTAAGGCAGGTTCTCACAAGAATGAAGTTATTTATCATTGGGTGGGTTAGGTCAGGTGGGTTCTTTTATAATGTGATATTTTTGCAAAAGTCACATGGCTAATAGTAGGAAAATGTATTTTCAATCAATATGCTTTTATATATGTGGAGCTCGACATTTTTAGTCAGTCTCATTGCTTATGTTTTTGTTGTAATATCGGTATGCAGACATATTTAATGTTGCGTTTATATATTATTTGAAAGGAAACATTTGTTTGGATAATCCATTGGAATTACAAGGTGCTCATTGGACTAAAATATTATTCTTGGACTAATGTGAATTATTCAAAGCAGTTCTGGGTAATATCATTTCGATAAATCAGTACAACTGGCAGACCAGTACATTCAAGTGTCCGAAATTCATTCAGAACATTCAGTTCTTTTGTAGGCTGATATAACTTTGTATAGATTATTTTAATTTTAAAACCTTAATAATTAATTTATTTGTTAAGTTTTATAAAACTTGCTGGGGCCCCAAGTGACCAAGTGGTCTAAAGCGCTCACCGTTACGGGTCATTGATATCTCACCTCTGTTGGCATGGGTTAAAATCTCGGGTTCAGCCAATGTGGATATGTGAGAAAGCTTGCCAGTAGCTTCTCGTGTGTTGATGGTTCTTTCCAGGGTTTTCTCAGGTTCATCCTCCAACATTTATACTGGCCACCATGTATAGCCTATCTTGTGCTGAAAAATGGTGTTACCCTGTAATTCCTCCCTCGAACTGAGAAACCCATTCATTTTTCACACGAGTACAAATTAATCCGTTGTTCATCAGCGACATCCATGCGTCAACCGATTTGAGTTGAATGCTGGAACACACGATTTGAAAAAAATCACCATTCTAAATATCAGAAGCGAACACCAGGCTATGTCCTATATGGTAGGTGATCCTTATGTTATACACTATTCTCATTTGGATTTGATATGATTAAGTACTCTGCCTAGTATTTACAAGTAAATTTTCTTGAAAGCATAACCGATCAACATTATTCGTAGCAAGTATGTGTCATATGCTTGCCAATTAATATGTAAATCCACAACAACTGGGTTTTTCTTCAGCCTAAGTTTGCTCATCAAAGTAAACAAGTGCCACAGCTGATCATCAATATTCACCTGAATCTTATTTGTATCTAATGCAGGCTTTCTCTTCTCAGATCCACTTTAAAAAAAGGGGGCCTGCCTCTCTTCATTCCCTCTTAAATTAATTCATTTTCACCTGTCCCTTGTGAATTTTTTAGTTGTTATCAGATTAGTCACTAACATAATTTGTTGAATGTATCACATCACTACTTTTGGAAAACACCAGAGAACAAAAATAAGAAATTATAAGCAACTTCTGGGACTGAATTAATTCTACATTGAATATCTGAATTCTTTCAAAACTAACACCTTTTTTCAATGACTGGTTATTGTCAGATCGTTTTTCTTAACAAATCATTTTCTCAATTCCATGTTATATTTAGATTGGAAGAATTGTGAAATTTATGAAGAATGGCAGCACTGGATCTTTAATAAAATCGAAACACATGCAGGCAGGAATCCCTTCCTGTAAACAGTGCATTTGAAAGGATTGTTATTCACCTTATATATATATATATATATATATATATATATATATATATATATATATATATATATATATACACATGCACACAAATACAGGCACACATGTCATGTCGATAATGTACCTCTGGTAATTTGTCCATATGTGTTGCAACCAGAATTACAGGAGGGTAATTTGGCTCTTTCCCCTGACTTTGCCCTATAATGCTTCCTGTTTGTTGCTGCACATGAGAATATATCGAATTCAGCCAGTAGATAGCATATTCTGCAAAATTGGAAAACAAACAGTACAGAATGATTCCTATATATGGATGATCTATAGCTGCAGTAATGAAACACTATTCTTATTGTTAAAAGGAAGTCTCAAAGACAAGTGTAATTTTGCCGCATATGTAATAATGTTCTCAGACTGAGGAAAATCTTACAATTATGAACTATATCAGTCTCCCTTCTCAAGTTCAGCTTCTCCCACAATAACAATCTCAGATGGACCAGAGATCACTCGTCAGGGTGACATCTGCCTAACAGCCAAGCAGCTGGCCATTTAATGATTTACTAGGGCACTTTCTATCAATATTATTTTTATTTGATGGTGTACAGTTTTGAGAAAAATCTGCAGTCATATTTCATACTTACTCAGTAAACATCAGCATAACATTTAAAGGCATTCATACAATGATGCTTACTGTTAATTTGGCCAAATTCAAATGAGTAGTTTAATATGATGACATTTTATTTTAGTTTAGTATGTATGTATGTACATATAAATCAAGGAGTCTTTTGGAGTGGTTTTATAAGTATGCTGGTGAGTGGGAAATACAGAATTTTGCATTATTCTCAACACTGATTTTTGCTTCTTCTATGTGAGGACAAAACTGAATGACCAATTGGTGGAATGAATTTTGGTTTCCAAGTATAGAAGGATAATCTGTGATGCATATATTGTAGGTCTCCTAATAATCCTAAGGTTATGCCATCCACAAAGTTTAGCCAAGGAAATTACTCAATAGCAAGATATGGTACAGACTCCATGTTTCTTTCAATCAAACCGACAATGACCTTTTCACCCCAAAATCAAAAGAAATCTTCAATATCCTATGCATGACCTCCACAAACTGCAGCTAAGGTACATGGTCCAGAACTAAAGCCATTATGGAAAAAAATGACAACATTTCTTTTCTGTTAACCAAAGTGACCTTCACTTTTGGACCCACAATTGATAGATTTATTTTCTTGCCCAAAGTGTTTGTTTGTTTGGTGCTTTATAACACAGCAATACATGTAGGTTATTTAGTGCTAATGTTCAGTACTGGTTGATCATGTTCAGAAACTGTTTTTCTTTTAGGGATCTTGATCTTTGCCCTTTTGACCCAAATATCAAGAGGCTTATTCCTTGCCCAAAATAGAAGTAATCCACAAATTTTGGTCAAGGTCGCAGAGTCACAATATTATTAATCTGCAGAAACCATTTATCTTTTAGTCAGTGACTATGGCATTAGACCTTTTGACCCCAAGATCAATAGGTTTCTATCTTACCTCATAACGCAGACTACTTACAACAGCTAGTAAGGGTACATGGCAGAGAAAGAGCTACTGTAAGAAAACCAGGTCCAGAAGGACACCACAGCATTATTTTTTCTTGCTTTATTTCTGATGAGAATTAAGTGAGAATTAATCGAAATGCACATAACTTAGAATGGTGAGATTCTCAAAGTATGAAATACAAATCAATTATTTGGCACAGAAAATACCTTATACCCTATGGATTGTTGTCTTTCCATAATAAAGTCTTAGAAAGCACTTATTCTTCAAGAAATTGTCAAAGAGCCTTAAAGTTTTATCTTAAGTGCATGTTTTATTTGTTATTATAGTTTTTGCCATTATCATCTACTTAAATACCAAATCCACATTTAAACTGAAATGCTCTTACACTGCATTCAACTTTAAATTCTGAATTGATAGTGTACATCATAGATGATGCAAGTCCACACTGGAAGAATTAAATATAACTTGAATTATCAAAAAGGTCTTATCTGATTTTCATTTTATTATATATATATATATATATATATATATATATATATATATATATATATATATATATATATATATATATCACCTGCTAACTGAAAAGTGCTAATTCTGAATGATGCAACTGCTGTTTGATGCATTCTAAGTTGTTTATTATTATTATTATTATTATTATTATTATTATTAATTTAATCTATAGGATTATGAGCTAACAGAAATTAAAAAAAACAGACAAGTAAGAAATACAGGTGAGTGACAGTATTTTCTTCTAAGGGTGTAGTATAAACAGAGCTTCACACATCATCAAATTCTACAATTCTGAATAAACAGTGCTTGAAACATGAACTGAAACCAAATGTCATTGCTACATAAAATAACTTGGTCATTAAGTTACCTGTATTTTTTTTTATAAGGCTGTAGTAATTGTAAGCTTTCATGCACTCACCAACCAAGTATAATAATTTTACCCAAGCTGTATCATCAGCTAAAGGCACAATATTAACTAAGAATGAATTCCTATACACTGTTTAGTCAAAGCAGTCATAAGCAGCCATACACATCACTCTTTCATTAGCTCACACCAGGATAACTTGTAAACCTGCTTATAACATAGTGGTTGAAGTGGATCCCATTTCTATCAAGAAAACACCTAAATAATTGACTCCTACATGTATTTATTGAATGTTAAGAAAATTGTGATCAAAATTGGTAAACGAAACCCTGACATACTGCTCATTTTATTACTGAAAATGTTGGTTAGTGTCCAGAAATCTGAATCAACATCACAGAAGTGTTCAAATTATAGCACAAAGTTCTATATTTGGTTATATTTTCTTTGTAAATAAAGAAAAGAAAACAAATATCGATACATAGTAAAATGGCAAATAAATCTTTGATAAAATTTTGATAAGTGAAAATGTCACTAATGCCTGCCGGAGGAAACAAGTTAAGAAACAAAAAGAACTGAAATGAGTTTTGTCAAGTGAAAGTTTAATATGGTTCTAGTGTAATCGTCATAATTGCAATGTGCCCTTCTGTTCAAACATGAAAAATGTGAATCTACCATTACAGTTATGCCCATGGGCATTTCTCTGAGAACTTAACTGGAGACTGTCTTTTGATCTTTGATTTGTAGACTATTTGTTATATTTTTACACCCATTTAGACGCAGACCTGTATTATCACGTTATGTATTTTATGTCATATCAAATAAAGGGAATGGACTAAACATTAAATGTTAAAAAGCATGCAAATCCTACATTTGTCATGTGTCAACTCATTTCATTTGTCCACTCAAACACTGTTAAAAATATTGTTGTACACTCAAACTCTGTTAAAAATATTATTGTACACTCAAACACCGTTAAAAATATTATTGTACACTTGAACACTATTAAAAATATTATTGTACACTCAAACACTGTTAAAAATATTATTGTACACTCGAACACTGTTAAAATGTTATTCTGTAAGTAACAATTAAACTACCTTAAAACTCCTATCCATTCACAAATATGCCAAAATATAGCAAGACAACCAAGCTAAAGGAGTACCTAGTGAATTCAAAATTTTGTTTCACAGACATGGTTCATTATGGAGAAGTGAATTCCAAAGAAGTTTGTAGTGAAATCAAATTTACTGAATTTACACTCCGAAGTTTGCTCAAGGATTAGCAAATAATACAATTTTCAAAAATTGGAGTTAAAGTTAACTTGACAGTTTTTACATAAAACAAATGCCTCTACTTTTGGAACCAAGGGAATCTTGTCATGTAGCACAAAAATCAGTGACGTCTTACACATGGTTTACTGGTACACAATGAGGCACACCTTTACATGATGTGTTGAAACCTCTTAGAGTTCTTTTCCATGATCTTTCAGAGATTGCTTAGCTTGAAAAAAGGTAATTTATGCTGGAAAATCAGCCATTTCATTAGCGAGAGCTGTTCACTGACAACTACATATATTCTCAAGGAGATTATAACAGTGTTGCTACCCCCACCTTGTTTGGTCTTCTTGAAGTCTTGTCGGGATGGCACTCAACTCTTTTTTCAGTGGTCCTTCTCAACCCCTTGTTATAGTGCAGTCTATATTTGGACTCCGATACACAAGAGTTATTGAGGGAGATGTATATGAGAAAAGGTCAAACTGGCCTATTAAGACAGGTAACCTTTGAATGGAGTTTCCACAAACAAACTTTGTTTTTGAAAACCTATCATATATGAAATACAGTTTTTATCATTGCTTTCATTGTTGTTTACTTTTACTTTAATCAGTTTTATTCCGAACTAAATGTCCAAACAATATTTAGAATTGTTTTAATTCTTTGTTTTTATTTTTATATATAATATAAGGATGCACCTATCTCAGTTTATTGTTTAGTGCAGCTGGAGTTGGCTGTCTATAGGAAGAAATCTGGCAATCTGTGCAAAATAGACAAACATGGTTCATACAGTCCCAATAGACATTTTTTCAAGGACTTTTTAATTTTTTTTTCTTCTGGTAACTGAACTTGATCTATTTTACTTTGTTTAGCACTGATAATTAGGAAAAAAGTGTAAAATATATAGCTAATTACGAGCAAAAGTACATTCCACTATCTGGTAACTACCCATGTGGTGTGTCTTTTGAACTACTCAATTTTATATCATTTTATTTAGTATTTTTGGAACAATATATAAATAACAGAAGTGTGTTGTTTAATCAGTTGTACATTATATTCCATTTTATTGATATGCATTTCCTCTGATAAATTCTAGGATTTTTAGGAAAAAAACATCATGGGCATTTGAGAATAGTTCATGGACTTTTGAAAAACAAAACTTTATACAAATTCAAAGTTTCTAACACACCCCCTCAAATTCAAAGATTTTCTAAGACTGCATGAACAATTTAGAAACTATCATTCCAATATAGTTACTTTTCTTCAGTGAATATGTCTTTAGTTTTGTGGGGATTAATGCCATTTTCAGCACATGACAGGTTGTAAATGATGGCCAGTACGTATGATGGAGAAAGAACCCAGGCAGAATCGCTGACCCATAGGAAGCAACTGGCCAACTTTCTCACATACCAACCTTGGTCAAGCTGAGACCCAAATCCACACAGATATGAGCTATTTGAGTGATCTGTAAAGGGGAGAGTTATAGACCACTTGGTCAACAGGATCCATACTTTTTT
>JAECUM010039349.1:0-35659 GCA_016617855.1 Megalonaias nervosa
TATATATATATATATATATATATATATATATATATATATATATATATATATATATATAAGCTTTATTGGATCTATTTTTCTTTTTCTTTATTAGGGAGATGTCATGTAAATTTAATTTACTGACCTTATTCCAAAATCAAGGTTATGGTCTACCTAACCAGAGACATTTATTTAGTAAACAATAATACATGGCTAATATTTCTCTATGGTTATAGGCTAAATATTCAGATCAGTAGTAGTATAGGAAAAAGGGATTCCGAGAACAGAGGTATCAAAATCAACGCAAAACCTGAAAAAAACCTTCTTTTTGACCATTTTTTAAAAATTTGCCTAAAAATAATTAATTTCCCTATTTGTAACGACTTTACGCAAAAACAACGATTGTAGATTGTAAAGTAATCACAAAGAAAGTATTATATAAAAATGAGGTTTTGAAAATAACAGTAGTATGAGGAAGGCCACTAGCATAATAAAGCGGGGTTTAAAACGAAACTTCATCAAAACTAATTTAAAATCATATAAATAAAATAGAATGATAGATTACATACACACTATTAACTCATATTGTTCATCAAAAAAGCCTTATATATCAAATAAAACATTTCAAACAAAAAATGGTGAAGTTATTTCTGCTACTTGTATAAAAGTATAAGCATTTAATTTAACTAATAAATCAATGATTAAGTTTGATTCAGTATTATATGCATCACTAGGTCTACAAGTAGATCGAAAGCAAATTGGATCACATAATTTTATTTATAAACCAGATGAAACATTTTGGATTTGTTATAAGATAAAATGTGATAAAGACGAAGAAATACTAAAGAGTTGGATGAACGATCCAGAAACAGATGTTTATACGTATATAATGAATGATCTGCCAGATGAAAAACGAGAAGCATTTCTATTTCTCCTAAAAGAACAAGAAAAAGTAAAACAAGTAGATGAATTTCTTAAAAACAAGAAGATGAATTTTTATAAACAAGAAGATGATTTTTTTTTACAAACAAGAAGATGAATTTTTGGATGAAAAATGACCAATAGCTAGTGTATTTATTCCATCAACGCAATAACGTTTGTCATCAAACTTGGTCAAACCCTGTTTTATTATCCTATCTGTTCTGATTTGGTGTTTATCCGATCGTATTGTATACATTTCAGCTGTGTGCTTCTCATTATTAAATAAAACATTAATATAATCATTATGTTTAATCTTATTTTTTATCACCGATTTTTTAACACCTTTCAACTTTTTCATTTCCTTACCATCTGCGGTCTTTAGCGAATACATTTTACTTCTAAGGCCAACAAATTCAACAACTGGTTTGAAACAAAACTCATCTTTCATCTTTCCCATAACCTTTTTATTGGTTGGGTCGTGGAACGGACTCTCTTGTGGGACATCAGAAAGATCGAACTCGTTTCGATTATCATAAATATCTTTATAAACATCTTCCGTAAATACTTGATAAACTAGCGAGTCGGTGTCTGTAAACAACAATTTTGAATCAGGCCAAATTTTCTTAGTAAAATTATAATGAAAATCATACATCAACCACTTAGATGTTTCCAATACGGTAGCATCAACAAATATAGGTTTGTTTAAAACTAAGTTAGTTTTAAATTTTTTGACTAAATTTAGATTTTCATTTATGTTTAATAAACCAGCGAAGTTATCTAACGCGGTTAGTTTTCGTAATCGCTTTAGACTGGTTACAATTTCAACATCAACCCTATTACGAATATTTTCCATCGTTTTACCAAATACAGAATTATTCATAAGCTTAAAGAAGTCCTTTTCAGAATCTGTTGTTGCTTTAGTTCGCATGTCATTATTAAACTTAATATAATCTGCCATCCATCGAGATTGTTTTAACTAATTTTAACCCATGATCAAGAGCTTGTTTGAGATTTCTATAATGACAGATATAATTTCTTTTATTTAACAAATTTGGAACTAATTTTTCTATCATACAAGGTTTTCCAATCCGATTAGCTATTTGTTTTTTCGATAACATTAAATCTGAGATTATCATTTTCTCTGGTAAAAACGGATAATCATTATGCAGGTCATGTAATTTCTCAGGATAATCAACATCAACTTCGAGATAATAGGTGTGATCCGAGTTGGATAAATCTTGTTTAAAATTATTAGTATCTTTACTAAATTCTGTTAAGTAAACCCAACGATCGCATGCATATGGCATTGATTGTGACATTGCCCAGCTGTAAAGGGCGTTTTTATCCAAATAAAGAATGTAACTAGATGGTTTATTTGGATCAAAATCTTTAAGATATTTATTATTAGCGCGAGCGTATTTATTGCTGATTACACTTATTCCGCCACGAATTGCATTTTCAATAAAGTTATACTTATCAATATGACCAATAGTTATTAGTTCTGTTTTAGCTCGTGTTAACTTATACAGGGCATCCCAACTTAATCCCGGGCTAGAGAAATACCATGCCGGATCTAATTTATACTTATTTATGCTGGTTCTCCGAAAACTCTGAAATATGTCATCGAGTAAAAGTGTGTCCTGAATCAGATAGATATCCATGTATTCTCCGAGAGTTTTACAGTTGAATTTATTCCAGACATCAACCGCATGTTTATATTCGTCGTCAGAGATAGTTTCACCATTTAACTGTGAATAAAATTTATCTTTATCAGGTAAATACTCTTCATCAAGACGATTTATACAATCGAGGTATTCATATGGAAAGATACCTTTCTTTTTCATCACATTAACCTTGTCATCAAAATATTCAGTTAATGAAGTAAACTCGCTACAGATTTTAGCAAGTGCATCTAACGAGCTAGCCATAAATTCCATGCTATCGATAAACATAAGTGGACCAACTGATACTGACATAAATTTTTCAAAATTATTAGGAATTGCATTTATCTTTCTATCATGACATAAATTTACCATATCTTGATGACCAAGCGCATTAATAATGAAATGTCCATCATAACCTCTAAAATTATGAGCTATACAAGGAATGAACTTTACTGTATGAAATTTTTCTTTACAGATGATGTGAGCTACGCCAAAATAATTTCTATCAATATAACAATGATCTAATACTTTAGGAAATACATCATTAAAAACTTCATTGCAAATGTGACAACGAGTTGCCGTATTATATTCTGACCATCGTTCTGGCGTTATTATTAATATAGCTTTTTTAGAAAGTTTTTCGTAGATTTTATTAACTTCATCGAATAAATTCTTGATTAACCAGACTGCAGCATCTTCTGATTCGGCGTCTTTACACCTATAAATTTTAACTGGTTCGGATAAAGCAGGATTAACGATACACGTTATTTTATACGCTACAGCTACTGGAATATGTTTGTTTAGCTGCGTTGTTGATCGAGATTCGTCTTTATTTTCACTAGGGATCTGTACTGATTCAAAATCATATGTAATTGTAAATGGTGCAACAGCTTTATTTTTATACTTTGTGAATTTTAATATTTTATTTTCTTTATTAGGTAAGAACGTTTTCTGGTTGTGTACACAATATTTTTGATGCTCTTCTAACTTTTTATTATTATAAAAGACATGCAAACACATATAACAAAAGTATAATTTTTCATTATGTTTGTTATACTGCTTTCCGACTAATCCGTTAAAGTTTTTTATCCAACAATGATGTTTCTTAAATATCAACAAATTTATTGTATTTGGTCCAGCAAAAGATGATATTCGCAGTGGATATACTTTATAAGAAGCATCAAGCCGAAACACATTAATACCATCAGGGATTAAATCTCTATTATTATTTTCAATTTTTGAGATTTGATTAATCGGAGTTGGAAAAGTTATTCCTGACAAGTTTAACTTTGAAAGATGTTTAATATATTTTGAAACTCTGTTAGGAGTTTTATCAACAGGAAACAGTTTAGCTAATATGCTCCAAACAACGCATTTATCATCATCACTAACAACATTAATACAGCATTGAGAGTCTTTTATAATCAGCGGTAATTCAACAAATTTTCCGGCGCGTAATGGATCATATCTATGAGAGTGAACTAATAAATAATCTTTTGAGACTAAAGTCCAACCTGATCCAGATTTAGTATATGTATCAATCTCCTTTTCAAGTTTTTGTGACATTCTTGCAGCGACATCAACAACATCGTCATCAGCATAGACAACAAACGGATTAGTTTTCATATAAGTATGTGAAAATTTTTCTGGATCAACTGCATGACGAAATAATGCAAACATTGCTGCGATTATTTTAACACGCTGTTCTCGAATGAGTATATACCGAATAGCTTTTTCTAGCAATATTTCTAAAGGTCTGTCCATAATTATTTTGTAAGTTTTGTTAAATCCAGCAAACGATGTTTCAACTTCTGTAATGTTGATTTCCGATTTTCTAAAATCTTCAAGTTCGTTTTTAAGTTTGTTGAGATTAACATTTGAAACAGGATATTTTGCTGTTTTGCCAGTTACAGATTTATAATCATCTAGAAGATTTTTAACTTCGTCATGGCGGGTTGTTTTAGTTTTTCTTTTAAGACCTTTATGTAGCTAAATTTCTATAAGCACTGGCTGAAATAATCTTTGTTGTATTTCTTTACTAAGCTCGTATAATTGGGTATTAGACCTAGGATATTCAGGTTTCTTTCCAGTAAGTTTTTTATATTGTTTCATTAGTGATATGACAATTATGTGACCCTTTTGCTTAGTCATTGTCAAGTATTATATATATACTTTAGATAAAATTAGTTCAAGTAAGAAAATAATAAATTAAAATTTTTGTTAAATTATATAACATAATGCCATTTCCGATTGGTATGAAAAACTGTAGATGGTTGTTACAAGGATCAATTGAAGTTTGTGGTAGAAGCTGTTATGAGGAATACTGCGCGTTTCATAAACATTACATGAAAAGAAGTAAATCGGTTGGAATGAAACCGTGTTTAAAATGTGGAGTTGGCGTGCGAGGAAAACATCAAATTTGTTCTAGTTGTGGTGGAGTGAATTTTAGAGCAATTTTATCTTATTATGAAAAAAGATTACCGAGATATTTTATTAAGAAACAGTCTCCACCAACTATTGACGAATTTTTAATTAAATCCTGAATTTTATCTAAAATATATAATATGAAAAGGAAAACACTTATATTTCCTGGAAATGAACATTATGATGCTGCATCAAAAATAGCTAATGACAACATAACCTCAATAAAGATTGAAAATGGTTTTCGTATGATATATGTTCACGAGATAATAAATAATGGATTTTCTCAGAAATTGCGATCTTTATCAAATAAAACAAGAAATGATCTTGTTCGTGAGAGATTGAGAAAGAAACTTGCTGAGAGAATATGATGAGATTATTTCATTTTTTTATAACATTTTACAGAAAAAATATTTTATTTCATCTCACGTACATGAAGATAATAAGTAACATTTTCATCATTAAAATCTAACTGTCGTCCAAATTGATCTGTCAAGTGCATATTTATTTCTGTTATTTGATTTTCAACATTTAACGGATAATAAATAAACTGACGTGGATTAATTTGCATGATAGATCCTGGTGGAACGTCTGGTGAAAAACTGTATATCGTTTCTCCTTTACTACCCTGAGCTGAGTAAGATCCAGATGCAATGGAGCAATTTATTAATATTGTGTTTACATCAGTTATATTAACTGGCAGTTGGCCGTCATGTGTATAACCTTCCTTAAAACCATGATACATATTATATTCAAATCCTATCAGTGGTGCGATACTTGTTTTTTTACGAATATCAAATCCCATACTTTTTAATATTATTCTTGCACGTAACGTATTATAATTTGGTGTCAGCTCAAAATTATCAGCTATACCTCCATTTTTTGTTATAAGCTCTTTTATTGTTTTATTTAAATCAATAATAGTATAAGCTCCTTGTGGAATTTTAAGTGTTTTCCAATTTTTAGGGTCCTTCCACCTTTCATCTGCAATATGAATATCAAATGCAAATTCATCGTTAACCCCAGTTTTTACATTAGCCAGAGAATTCCAACACGTGCAGGAAATTAGTCCAATTTCATATTGTTTTTTACGGTCTAGTTCTATTGGTGGAATATACTTTACTGAAAAATTTGCGCTATCTTTATCAGATTGATCAGAGTCTAGTAATAACGTTACTGACATTTTATTATTTTATTTATTACATTTCTATAAATTTTATATTTCATTGTTTTTCAGTAAATTATTCTATTGTGAAATTTGTTGTAATTTATTATTTTAGTCGAGTGATAAAACCCATCAAGATTGAGAAATTTGTAAGATTTTATTGTTTTGAGTATCAACTGACCCATCAGATTGAGAAATTTGTAAGATTTTTATTGTTTCATAAAAATATTTATTAATAAATCATAAAGTTTTATAAACAATAAATCATAAAGTTTTCAGTTAATTATCCTATCAGATTGTGAAATTTGTAATATTTTCAGTCAATTATTTTATCAGATTGTAAAATTTGTAATATTTTCATCGTTTTTCAACCACTGACACATCAGATTGTTATATTTTATCGTTTTAGGTAAGTGAATAGCCCATTAAGATTGAAAACTTTGTTCTAATTTTGGTCTACAATTCTTAAATAATACACCATTTTTAACAAAAGCATTATTTTTTCTTTTTTAACGCTTGAATTTTCATGAGAAACATTATTAAAATATTTTTTATTCGATTTATCTCTTTCAGACTAAAATTAGAACCAGTTAACTCAGCTTATTATCTCTGCCCTTTTTACAATAAATAGTGGGATTAAAAATAAAAATAAAAATAAAAATAATATATAAAAAATCTTTTTATATTGCGTTTTATGCTGTTTCACCAAAGCAAATTAATTTTAAACAATCAAAGTATAATTATATTATTTAATAAAATATTTTATCAAGTATTTACGGAAGATGTTTATAAAGATATTTATGATAATCGAAACGAGTTCGATCTTTCTGATGTCCCACAGGAGAGTCCGTTCCACGACCCAACCAATAAAAAGGTTATGGGAAAGATGAAAGATGAGTTTTGTTTCAAACCAGTTGTTGAATTTGTTGGCCTTAGAAGTAAAATGTATTCGCTAAAGACCGCAGATGGTAAGGAAATGAAAAAGTTGAAAGGTGTTAAAAAATCGGTGATAAAAAATAAGATTAAACATAATGATTATATTAATGTTTTATTTAATAATGAGAAGCACACAGCTGAAATGTATACAATACGATCGGATAAATACCAAATCAGAACAGATAGGATAATAAAACAGGGTTTGACCAAGTTTGATGACAAACGTTATTGCGTTGATGGAATAAATACACTAGCTATTGGTCATTTTTCATCCAAAAATTCATCTTCTTGTTTGTAAAAAAAAAATCATCTTCTTGTTTATAAAAATTCATCTTCTTGTTTTTAAGAAATTCATCTACTTGTTTTACTTTTTCTTGTTCTTTTAGGAGAAATAGAAATGCTTCTCGTTTTTCATCTGGCAGATTGTTCATTATATACGTATAAACATCTGTTTCTGGATCGTTCATCCAACTCTTTAGTATTTCTTCGTCTTTATCACATTTTATCTTATAACAAATCCAAAATGTTTCATCTGGTTTATAAATAAAATTATGTGATCCAATTTGCTTTCGATCTACTTGTAGACCTAGTGATGCATATAATACTGAATCAAACTTAATCATTGATTTATTAGTTAAATTAAATGCTTATACTTTTATACAAGTAGCAGAAATAACTTCACCATTTTTTGTTTGAAATGTTTTATTTGATATATAAGGCTTTTTTGATGAACAATATGAGTTAATAGTGTGTATGTAATCTATCATTCTATTTTATTTATATGATTTTAAATTAGTTTTGATGAAGTTTCGTTATAAACCCCGCTTTATTATAGTAGTGGCCTTCCTCATACTACTGTTATTTTCAAAACCTCATTTTTATATAATACTTTCTTTGTGATTACTTTATAATCTACAATCGTTGTTTTTGCGTAAAGTCGTTACAAATAGGGAAATTAATTATTTTTAGGCAAATTTTTAAAAAATGGTCAAAAAGAAGGTTTTTTTTCAGGTTTTGCGTTGATTTTGATACCTCTGTTCTCGGAACCCCTTTTTCCTATACTACTTCAGTATTAGTTGTAAACACGTTTACTTCAGTTTGAGTGAAGGATACAGTCTTTATTATGACCCTGGAAGAGAAACTGAGCGTGCAGGTTCAAGTGAAAAAAAATAGTGTTTCATCCAGCTCCCAAGGAAGGGGCCCTTAACGCTCCGTTTGGTTGAACCAATATGATTAAAATCAGATCCCCACGTGGACATCTAATGGACACGGATAAGAAACCACGCTCAGTCGAACATGTGGTTGCCCAATCAAGTCACAACTTTCAAACTTCTGAAAGTGGCAACATGGCATTCGGAACATCAGTACTAACAATCACATTCTCAGACATGGAATCCAATGCTTTATCTTTCATAAGTTGTTGTTGATGATGTTGCTGTTTTGGGGGTTTAATGCTATTTTTGAGCTTCATGTTAAGCTATGCATTGCAGCCAGTATAGCTGGTGGAGGAAGAACACTGGAAAACCCCGTACGGACCACCGACCCACGGGAAGCTATTGGCAAGCTTTCTCATATACCCACATTGGCTGAGACCGAGACACGAACCCACGTGGACAGTGTTGAGACGGCAACGATTGGTAAAGGTGAGCGCTTTAGACCATTCAACCACCGGGGCCCTGCTAAGCAAGTAAATGTAAGCTGAAATGGAATTCCAAACGTCACTAAACATTACCTTTGATCGGTGTCTGACAGATTTCTATGAAGGACAGCGGATATCTGAATTTTAAAAGACTATTGGTTGAACCCGCGAGGCTTATCTATTAGGCATCTACGCTGCCTATTGTTTTATTATTTATTAATAACTTATAACTTGCTTGTTACGTCATTGCAACAATGAACATTTTAAATACCAATAAAACAGTTAAATAATTTAATAATGTTAATTTATGTTGTTGCTTTAATATTATTGAACAATTTTACATGTTATTCAATCAATCCCTAAACAATGTGACCAGAAAGTTGCGTATTCCATTCTCGTAATCTGATCAGACTGTGTCTTCATCGATCTTTGTGGATCTGGTTTCTAATAAAATACAACAGAGATTTTAAAGACACAAACTTTACATATTGTTCAGAAATATAATCTCAATAGTGTCCTCAAACTCTGCCAGTCAGATACAGGACTACCGCCTTAGTATGCGTGAATGTCACTAAATAATGAAATTCGTCATAGATCTTGATGTTACAAGCTTACATAGCAAGTCTGAGAACGATCTGATCAGCGACATGACCTCCAGAGTATTCTGAAGCTCAGCCAATCAGACGCAAGATCAACTCGTTATTATGTACGAGTGTGAGATCTTGATGATAAAGTATACACACCAGATCTGAGCGAAATCGGGTCAGAAACGAAGCCCCTCAAGTGTTCACAAACACATGTTGATGCACAGACGAGAGATGACGCAGATTAGGCAAAAGGTCATACCACAAAAATTCACTTGGCATTTGCCACGACCATTTTGGAAAAAATAAGGTACAAAAAAGCAGTTTCTTTTAGGTTCAAGCAATAATAGCATTTTCACAATGTTGTACACTATTAATTGGTTTAATAATGAGCTTTAGGCAAAACATTTTTTTTAACTGTTTGAAAACAAAACAAGAGTCCCTCGAAGACACTGACGCTCTAATGTGCGATTTTTTTTTTACATCATAAGAATATTTCTTCCTTATAAGTGCTGAGTGTTCAAACCATCTCTGATATTGGTCAGCGATAACGAGATTTTCAGATCAGCTGCTGTGGTGAAAATATTGGATATTTAGAGTTGAAATCTATGATGTTAGATTGGCACCATTTTTATTTAGGACCACCTACACGGCATTACACGTCTTTTGCTGAAAACCCAAGTCATTAATCCTTTAAGGGGAGTAGTGACAGCAAGAGTTTCAAGGCATTAGTTGTGACAGTCATATTGGTGGCTGTGCGAATTGCACAATTTTCATTTAGAACCAACTAGATTTTATAAGACCTCCACTTGTGAAAACCCGATGTAGATATAGCCATCCGTTTAGAGGAGCAGAGACAACAATATTTTCAAGATGGCCACCATGAGATGGTCACTTTGCATCATTTTCATTAAGGACCAACTAGACACCATAAGAATTCTTCTGATTAAAACCCAATGTTAAAATGACTTTGCATTTAGGACGAGTAGCAAACAAAATTCATGATGAACTCCATGGTGGCTGTATTGGATTTTTTTTTTAAAATTTACAAGATAATCTAAGACGTCTTCTGGTGAAACACTATGTAACATGATTAGACATTCCACTGCACAGGAGTGACAATAACAAGATTTTCAACATGGTCGCTATTGTGACCATATTGGATATCAGATTCACACCATTCCGAAGAAGTGATAAGATTTTTGTGATGGTCACTGTTGTATTTCGGGATTTTTGATCGGCACCATTTTCATTCAGAACCTACTAGGCATCATAAGAAGTCTTTTAGAAAAATGCCATGTTCATACAACCATCCATTTAGGAGAAGTAGCAATAACAAAATTTTCAAGATGACCCCAAGCTAATACAGAATTGAAAAGTATATCTGGTGCAGCTTAGCAACCAGTGTGTACAATCCTTTAAGCAAACTGCAGATTATCATTGTTCACCTTTCCTGTTGTTTTTGAGAGGAGGAAAGAATATGAAAAGCAGATAAGTTACAAGGATACAGTCATGTCAAAGTTCGATTATACTGTTACGAGGTTATGCTCTTAAAATAAGTAACAGAAAAGAGTGAAGACAACAAGCTTTGTAAAATTTAACAAATAATTTATTTCCCTAGAATACAAAGTGAAAAATGCGAAAAAAGAACTTACGATATTGCGAATTAAATCCAAAAATAATCCAAGAATTAAAGACACAAGTCCTAGTAATAAAATGTCCTGAATAAAATTCAGTTCAAGACCCAAAGAGATCCAAAATTGAAGGCGATGACGTGTCTGTTATGGTCTGCGAAGTACTGATGTGTCAAAAGTCTCTTGCTGAATCACAGAAATATTATTCCAGGTTTGAATTCCGTATAAATTCCAATGAATGTCTTTATACAAGAATTTTATCAGAGCACTTTTGTATTTCCAGAGAAAAGAATAACTTGGAAGTCAATAATTAAAGAAAATAAAATTCAGTCTAAACTGGTCACAACATAATACAAATTAAAGTGCTAGATGTTAAAGCACAAATGGTAAAATCCTAACAGTCACAAGATAATATAGTTAGCATTTTCAAAAAACAACCATTACCTAATGGAAAATAACCTTGTAGAATGATTTAATGAGCCTTGTTTATTTACAATATAATAGCCTATAAAATTCACTTGGGAATCTCCAAAACCTGACCCTGATCAACATATTTACTCCTTCTTTGTTTACCTGAATAATAATTTGGTTAATAAGCTCATACACATAGAGAATAATGAAGCTATTATTAGCTGTTTACATAAATGAAAAAGAAATTTGTTTTAAAAAGGTAAATCAGGTCAAGCAGAAATGAACTCAATTTTGGACAAGGTCAAGTCCAGCATACAATGTTACATTACAATAACATGTAATGAAATTTAAAAAATTTTAAACTAACAAACAATTAAATTAAATATCCTTAACAATACGCTATTTTCTCCTCTTTGTGCTGCCAAGATTCGCCATTATCCTGTAATATTTTGATCCAATTCCTTTGCCACCTGATACAATTGGTTTTTTATGATCGATCGTGTATGAAACATCGTCCATTGTGGATCCAGTGAGTTTGGGTTTAATAAACCCCTCTTTCCACTTTTAAAATAGTATACTTCTCAATGAAACACAGGAAGTTAAACATTTGAAGCAAAACAAATCACACTTAGGTAAAATTGAACTGTTAATGGATAAAATCATTAATCTGCCCTTAATTATGAAACTTTATTGATATTCTCTGTTCAACCGATTAACTGATTTCTTTCCGAACATGTCCATCACATAAATCCCTCGAATGGACTGACGCCCTATTGGCCGAAAAGAATGTTTTCATCTTAACTGCCGAGTTTCTTCTCCAATATTCTTCCGTGAAAATAAGATTTTCAAATTGGCTGATGTGGTGGATATATTGGATGTTAGATTGACACCATTTTCATTAATGACCAACAAGAGATCATAAGAAGCCTTCTGGTGAAAATCCCGTGTTTATGTGACCATACATTGAAGAGGACTAACGATAAGATTTTCAAGATGCCCAATATGGCGACCATACTGGATATCAGATTGGCACCATTTTCACTTATGGCCAACTTGATATAATAACCCATGTCAATGTGACCTTAAAGGGAAGTAGTAAAACAAGATTTTCAAGATGGCTTCTGTGGCGGCTATTTTGGTCGTCAGATCGGAACCATTTTCATTTAGGGCCAAGTAGACATCATAAGAAGTCTTATGGTCAAAACCCCATCTAACTCTGACCTTCTGTTCAGGAGTAGTGATAACAAGATTTTCAAGATGGCTACCAAGGTGACCATATTAGATTCCAGAGAATCACAGTTTTCATTGTAGACCAACTATACCATGGGATGCATATGTGTGTAAAGTTTCATGGCAATTCTCCAAGTATTGTAGGAGGAATAGCGACAAGAATTTTGCGCTTACGGACGGACAGAGAGACAACAGACCACAGAACATTTGATTAGCCCTATATTTTCTTTATATGTTTTGGTGCAATATTTCATATCATACCGCCAAGTACATATACAGCTTCTCAATAAGTATTCATTCAATGTCAAAAATGAGACTGTTCACGAGAGGATGTGTGTCAGGTAATATCTCAGTTAGTGCCAGACTGCGACAACATTGATTTTAAAAAGAAATTAAAGTTTACAAAATGCAATCCTGTGTTACAAGTCTATGCTCTTAAAATTAGTAGCAGAAAAGACTGAAATGCAACAAGATTTGTAAAATTCAACATATAATTTATTTCTCTAGAATACAAAGTGAAAATGAAAACAGAACTTACGGTATTGTGAATTAAATCCCATAATAATCCTAGAAGTACAGACACAAGTCCTAATAATTTAAAGTTCTGAATAAACTTTAGTAGAAATCCAAATTAAGTCCAACGCTGAAGTGTTGATGTGTTTGTGATGACCTGTATATATGTGCCAACAGTCATTTGTTGAAACGCAGTAATATAATTCCAGGTTTGAATTCACTATAAATGCTAGTGAATGTCTCTGTCCAAGAATATTATTTTTTATGAGCAATCTGTATTTTGAGAAAAAATGATCACTAAATTTAATCGTTTGAAGAAATAAATTCCAGCCCAAATGAACACTGCAAACAGCAATAATACAAATTAATTCTGCTAGATTTTAACACGAGTGAATAATTTTTCCAGTGACAAAATTATATAGTCCTCTACTTGACCTCAGGCCAGAATTAACATTTTCTATACAAAAAGCCCATTACCTAATGGAAAATAACCTTCAAAAAAGCTCTTAATGTTTACAAAATATTATATTAGTTATTATAAGAAAGTCTTTTTCTAAAATTATAATGTATAACCTGGACAAAGTCAGGTACATCAGGTAAATTTTCGTGGAATCCCCCAAAAAACTAGACCCAGACTCAAATAAACATATTTACTTCTATTAATAATGATCCTGATAATAAACTCATACACATAGAGAATATTATAGATATGTATTAGTTGTTTGCAGAATAAATTGTTTAAAAAATTCAATTATTCAGGTCAAGTAGAAAATAAACCTGATTCTGGATAAGGTTCAGTCCAACATACAATGTTGCATTAAAATAGTATAACTAACAAAAAATGCAATTTAAATATACGTAACTCCCGGTAGAGCTTTTGATTGCCAAAGGCGGTTATTGAATGGCTATGCTTTGCAACTTTTATGATTTTTCTACCTTAGAATATCAAGGTTTTGCATCTGGTATGATTGTACCATAGGTGTAAATCCTAGGACCAAACGTCGTGTAATGGTAAGGTTCATAGATGCATCGTATTTGGGTGTGTGTGTGTGTGTCGTAATATTAAAACTGGCTTATACCAGAATGTTTAGACTTTAACACTTTATTTAACATAAATTTGGCAGAAAGAACAAAAATGTATTTACTTTCCATCATAGGAAACTTTTGCTAATTGGTTTTGCTACAAAATGACGTTAAACCCATAACAACCAACCAACCTAAAATACCAGTTAACAAACGTTTTCGAGGATGGAGCAACGTATAATTTGACATTTGTATGTAGGGAATAAACAATTTTCAGCTAAGTTGTAATTGTGTCAGGTAAATACTTTTAGAGAGAGAAGGTCTAATACAATTCATGATGGATAAGATGCTGACCATAATTGTTTAAAAATATGGCATTGTGCATATGAATTGGTGTTGCATCTGACAATATATATATATATATATATATATATATATATATATATATATATATATATATATATATATATATATATATATATATATATATATATATGGTCACCATCAGGGTCTGTTATCATACATTTAGGGGCGAAATTCTTTCCTCTATATGTAAACGTTGAAATCTTGTAAATGGGGTTGGCTGAGGTAAAGAAGAAAAAGACGTGTGATTTGCCAATAAACGGTACCCATCGCATTGCCTGGAAGTTTTAAGAAAAATATTGATTTCTTATTTCATTTTCATGATCTCTCTCTCTCTCTCTCTCTCTCTCTCTCTCTCTCTCTCTCTCTCTCTCTCTCACACACACACACACACACACACACACACACACACACAAGCCGTATCTTAGGTGGGTTTTTATATTTTACTCTCGCGTTTATTAACTCTTTTTGTCTTTTCTCCATTAGCAAAAGAAGCACTGACAAAGCACGGTCTGCACTGTACCAATGAAAAGCCATTGATCAATATTCCACTTGGTACCACCCATCTGTGGTCTACCAGATGCTGGTCTCTCACGGCCTAGCCGTGGATTACCAGAATGAAGAATGCGAATCAACCGACAAGAAAGCAGTAGTCATACAATAAACGTGCAAAATACTATCTGCTAGAACGTAAACAAAATCATAATCCTACCAGACATAAAAAAGAATTAACAAATGGCTTCGTGTTGCTTCTTTCTCTTTGACAGAATTTGTTTAGCTAGAAACACATTTTTGAACAGCTTATTCTATATAAACATTTAATTATTTTTCTTTAATTAACCAGCAGGGAGGGCGAATCCTACAACTTTTTCAATTAGAGATTTCGCTGAAAAATAAAGTGTCCTACGAAGATAAAAATACAACGTCAATAACGTCAAACCGAAGCCTCTAACCGACCTAGACTTCTCTAATTGGGTTAGCTCATTTTTGTTATTGACGTTTAAGACGTTTGTGTTTTCATTTTTTATGGCGTGTTTGTTTACCCGTCGGACACTCAATTTTTGTCGTCGCCCTCCCTGCTGGTGTGGGTGTGGCTTAATTAAATCATTATTATAGCAATAATGGAATCTCACACATCTATACTAGCTCGACAGCGACTAGGGGCAATTAAGAAATATCTCCCCGTCCGTGATTCTGTCAAGCGACAACTCAGGTGGAATTTACAGAGGATACATAACAGGTATTTAAACCAATTATCGAACCAACAAAGAAAATTGTTACAGCAACTGAGGCAACACAAAAAGCTCTTGAGACATTGCCTGGCCGTCTTCAACCTCCTCAACCACAACCTGAAGTTCGACCACGACCTCTGCCAAGAACCAGAATTAACATCATAAATAAATTCAGATCTGAAGGTATTGCCTCTATCAGGGATAGAACCCAATTACTTGATATTGCCGCGTTTGGATATTATAATAGAAATAATTATGTGAAACCCGATCATGTTAAAACTATGAGACTTGCCGATTGGGTTAAGGATGTATATCGCGTCGCCGTTGATATTCCGCAAATCAGAACTGAGGAAGATATTAATAATTTTGACATCTTTAACAGTGCAGTACATGAGTATATTGAGCAAGACAAGAAGGAAAACAAAAAGAAGGAATGAAGTCTAAACTTAAAGAGGTTGAACGAGCAAGGAAACAAAAGTAAAAAGAAGATTCGGAATATGAAGAAATTAGACGGAGGGGTGAATCACGTTCACCAAGTAAGAAAGAAACAACTGGAAGTGGTCTGAGCGATTGGGTCACTCAAGAAGTGGTCTTATTACTCCACGTCCCAATAATGTCCTTGCCGACTTGGACAGACTAGAAATTTTAATTGGCGAAAAACGAGCTGGTAATAATTCCCCAGAAATCATTGATGAAGCAGTTGATATTTGTCAGAGGTTATTTACAGGCGGTATCATAGATATTAATGTTTATCGGTCCCTTATTGATGAAATCGCCGATGATTAGCGCAGTGATTGATTAAGGGTATACAATTAGATCTGTGACAAGAAAATAAGATGATCATACAGAATGCTCACCGTGGACCGATCATGGTCAGGGTGATAAATTCGCGATTTACCAGTATACAAAGCGTTCTACGGAGATGGACTTGGTGATTTTGTTCAGGGTCTGTTTACTAGGATTGCCCCAAGAGCAATACCGTTTTTAAAGCAACTGGGGATGAAAGCTATTGATGTTGTTCGTGATGAAGGTATTGGTGTTGTTGATGATGTTGCCGGTAAAGCATTCTCATCAATCAAGGATAGACTAGCACGATTAATACGACGAAAACCTGTCAGTAAAATTACCCAGCATAGAAGTTATGCCTGCAAATGTTAGTAAGATAATAAATCAGGCTGCGAATAAAAAACTAGCAGAGTTGGCTGGTGTACCCCTATCAGAAAAAGGAAAAGAAAAAAATATAGCTGCTAGTCTGATAGCAGGAAGTGGTCTTCGTGTTAGACGATAACAAATATAATAAAGATGTTCAAACATATACCTGATTCCGCATTCGACATGGACGCACCAGTTCTCAGAGATGAATTGAAACGCGATTATCAGTATTATTCTTATGATACATTTGTACCTAACGTAACTGGAAAAATAGAATTACAAGTTCAGGATACAGGCAGATATTTCTTACCTGCTGATGCATTCATCGAAGTAGAAGGTAGACTTTTGAAGGTAGATAATACAGATTACGGAATTGGTGATCGAGTTGGTTTTGTTAATAATGGCATCATGGCGTTATTTAGCAGTGCCACATACATGACTGACGGAATAAATATTGAATTAATTCAGATAGACGTCGCCTTTGCCACAACGATACTTGGCCTTGCAAGATACAGCGATGATTACTCGAGATCAGCTGGTCCATCAATGATGTTTGCAAAGGATACAACTGATCATCCAGAAAACAGAAACGTAACACTAAATGCAGCTGGGGACACAGTTGTATCAATGAATGAAAATTTCAACTTGGGATTTGCAACATGTCGATTAATGTTGAACGACAATGAAGAATTTGCATGTGCAATTCCACTGTCACATATCTTTGGATTTTGTAGAGGTGTTAGAAAGGTTATCTTCGAGGCAAAACATACAATCATCCTTGTGAGAAAACCTACCGACGATGATGCAATTTGGCACGCTGAAGGAGTTGATGCTTCTGCAACCGCGGCACTTCATGGAAATGTAATACTCACAAAACTGTCTTTGTGGATGCCAACAATAACCCCATCACTAACCGAAGAACAACGGTTACTTTCTTTTATGGACAGCGGCGATAAATCAACATTATCATGGTTGATGATGACCGCAGATAGTATTCAAAGTAACATTAATGGTTTATTCACATGGCAGATAGCATCACAGCAAGGTGTCTCTTCACCGCGACATATATTCATTGCTTTCCAAGATGCTGTACGAGTAAACTCACAGTTACGTAGTGTACTGATATTTGACAAACTTGGTGTTACTGAAGTTTCACTGAGAATAAATGGACATCAAGAACCAGCTGAGGATATATTACTGAATTTTGATAACAATCATGTTGCACGTGTATATCATCGTTTGATGACATTCATGGGGAGTGATCAAAATGTTGATACTGGTTTGCAAATATCTCAATGGGATTTTACAACACTGTATCCGATCTATTATTTCTTACTGGAACACTTGGATTTGTTCAGACAATCAGTAGCTGATATATACTTCCGAGCTCGTGTAACAACAGGAGCAGCTGTGGCTGATTACAACCCAGTCGCTGTTATACTCTCAGATAAAGTAATGCTACTTGAAGGTGTTGGTGGTCGAATGAGAGTCATTGATGCCCCAGTGGAAAATATGTAATAAACTCGGTCATATTATAATGTCATATCATCATGTTAGTGTTACTCTGACTCCTGGTCCGATTAAAAAGCTACAATCAGTATCAAAAAAGAATTCGGGAATGAAAATATCACTGAAACGAGGACAGCTCGCAGGTGGTCCAAATAAACTGACAGAACGCCAACACAGGCACTTCAATGACGCCAAAAAATCAGCGACTGGTGTCAGACTTGATCTTTCTGTGGGTGCCATTAAAGACTTACACTTTACACTTCTCGCGGCTATACCAGCGTTGATAGCCGCTGCAGCTCCAGCTGTTACAAAAGCACTGCACTCGGTGCAGTTAGAACTGCCACTGGGATGGCATTAAAGAAAGCAACAGGTGGTAGAATCCACCGTGGTAAAATCTGCCGCGGTGGAAACATCGATGAAATCATGAAACAAATAATACCAACAATAAAGCAACGAGCTATGAAACAAATGCAACAAATGATACCAGCGTTGAGGCAACAAGCCACTCAGCAAGCGCGACAAATGACACCAGTGTTGAAGCAACTAGCAGCTCAACAAGCCATGAAATCTTACATAAGGAAAGGGGGAAGGTCTAAGACTGCCAGGAACCCTTCGTTCATGGTACGGTCGAGGTCTAAGACTCCCCGGGACACATAGTTGATACTTCCCCATGTCCAATTTTGATTTACTTGATGCTGCTGCGCGATTAAATATCAAAAACTTTCAGAGGTGTTTTTATGCGTGATCAATTAGCAAAACAAATAAATCGTGATGAGACTGGTGTCATCAATCTCGATGGAAGATCTGGACCAGATACTCACTGGGTTGCATAAGCGATTGATCCAAGTGGAATTATTTATTTTGATTCATATGGACTGGCACCACCGAAGGAATTTTTAAAATGTCAGCAGAGTGCAAAGCACTCCGCTTCCAAACACTCCCATATGGTATTCAACATTACCAACACAGACAATAACTGATTCTCCAATATGTGGCCGTGAAGTAATTGCTGTACTCGACGCTGTGTCATCATCAACAACAACACCTCATAAAGTCGTGCACGTGTATACCACCAGACGATATAGCACCACCGTCGTTTTAAACGGGTTTTAATGAATATACAATGGTAGATATTTTCGGAAGATCTTCTCGGAGTCTCAAACCTCAAGGTGAATTATCCAAATACGTAACACTTGATCATGTCAAGGACGAGATACCTAATCATTTGTGTCTCGCAGATGTGGACCAAAATGAAGTCGTTGTTTTCAGGATCAACAAGGACGAATAAAAACGACTAATATCCCGATGACAGATATAATTCTGCGAGTTCCAGAAGCAAACGAAAATAACTTAGCGGTATCTACTAAAAACGGTAAAATTAAAGACTCGGAGGAATCAGTCTTTACACTCATGTGAGAGATTGCTGGACGTATCTGAAGAATTGGAGATATTATGTATGGAGATCTCAACATGAGCAGAAATACAATTATTAACGTGAGAGAACCAAAATCAGAGAATGATGTGGCAACAAAAAGATACGTAGACAGCAACAACGTCACGATCAGAACTGAGATCGATGATCGTTTACTATCCGCCAGTGATACAATGACTGGTTCTCTCAATATGGATAATAATAAAATTACTGGTCTTAGCGAACCAGAATCAAATGATGACGCTGAAACAAAAAAATATCTCGATGATAGCATCATTCCGACAACGACATCGCTGATGACAATCAATGATGGATTGGCCACATTTAGATGTAATTATACTACTCACGTACAAGCGTTTACAAATTTTCGTAGAAACACAAATAAAACCATTAATGAATTATTTGGAAGTCCAGCAGTCGTCGACATTAAACTCTCCGAAATAAAAAAAAATATTAATGAATATTTTGGAAGTCCTGCAGTAGTCGATATTAAACTCTCCGAAATAAAAAAATAATACCGACAGTGTAGTATATACAGTAGTGTCTGGATCAGTATTATGGTCACAACCATGCAATTATACCATCAACCATCGCGCTGAGGTTACCGGCATATACATATTCTCAGTACTCGGCACAACAACATTTACAATACTTACCTCAATTTTACGGCGTTCTTCAATCAGGACTACATCTGTTATGTTAGTAGTACTGGATCAAAACGACGAGGTAACATTTACAGTGACACCCGAAAAACAAGACCTCGGTTTGATTTACTATTGGTGTCTCGAATTAGTCGCTAAACTACCACCTACTGAAATTATATAATGAACCGATCGACTGACTTTGTTGCAGCGCAACATTACAGATACGAACAAATATGTTTGTTGCAGACCCACCTAAAAAATATAATTGACCAGTACACAGTAAAACTAAAAACAAAATACCGCAGACGTATCGTTGTTACTGATATAATTGTTTATTCTGCATCCGCGGTCTTTGCTGGAACAGCAACTATAATTGGATCATTATCAGCTTCGTACGTAATATCACCAGTAATAGGAGTTGGTATTACAGTTGTAGCTGGTTTTGCTGGTATTTTTAATATTATCGCAAAAAATATCTACATGTGCGTTTGTTAAGTTAAACGAATATACAACGTTGCTATCAGCGGCAACACACGCACACGCCAAATTATCATCGCTGATATCATCAGGGCTCAATGATGGAACAATATCAGATCAGGAATTCGCGGAAATGATTAAGGTTTACCACGACACCTCCTGTTTGGCAACTGGAAACTAAAACCCAACACCGATGGTGTCGTTGACAGAGTCATCTTCATTAATAATAATGTCATCAAAGATCGTTACAGTTACTACAACAAATCGTCGCTAGTACAAGAACGTCAACAACCACAATGATATCAACGAGCTCTACTAATCCTGAATTCGACGTTATCTTTCCAACGGCAATTCCAGCCAAAGAAATAGCATTAGCACATTGCGTGTATTTTACAGCTGGACAAATATTAGATCAAAATCATTCGGTGGGTTGACCGCAAATAACTCATTAGTGTTTTCTTATAAAAATAAATCTGATGTAACTCCCGATTGGCAAATTGTTGGTATTCCTACGGGCAGTTATCAAAAAGAACAGATTAATAGTGAATTCCAACGCAGGATTAAATCTATCACAGGAAAAGAATCTAAAATCGCTATTACGGTTCACGAGCCAACATTATCAGCTGCGATAGAAATATCAACACCCGACTACGCCGTAGATATATATCAGTCATCGATCAGAACTGTATTAGGATGGCCAGAGATAGCACCTGTTCAACAAGGGCCACCGCAGCCTCACCGCGGTGATTATTCATCAGACAAGAAAGTGTACTGGGAAAAAACTCCAGATTACGAAATATGGACATCAATACCAAAATTCAAATTAGGATTTGAAATCATCAAGCCTCAGGATGAGCGAAGAAGAAGTTGTATCCTGGTATGGAATCATTGAAGATATTCTTTTTCAAAATCTGATTTTAAATATCATTTCGAAATCATTAATGCTGAACACAAACGAATGAGTGACAAACTACGCCAGTCATTCATCTGTTACATTAACGAGTATCCCCCGTTATCGATTATCTGAAAGGCGAAATTATCAAGCAAATAGAACACCTAAATAAATTAACATCGGATTTCGAGAAATATCATCGGAGAATTATACGAGCGGTGATAGAAGGCGGTGACGCTGATAAAATCGGTGATGTATCAGCTAAAGAAATATTCCTGAACAGTTATTTAATAACAGAAGCAGATCTACCAACATTTAAATATTCTGGATTTAACGCCAGTTGAACTGAAAGAAAAACTGTCAAAGAAATCATCGATGAATACTTTCCAAAGATCGTGGACGCGTGGATAAAAATATCCCCTCCGATGAGTATTCTCAAATATAACAATGATCCAGACGGTGGTGGTCGTCGTATATCACTAGGTGTTGTCGCGATCACATCAACGATCGCAGTCAATTTGGTGTGTGATGCAATCGACGGCAGCTATCAAGTAGATACTGAAAAATCCATGCATGCACAGCAAGGATATATCTTATATTCATTTACCCCTGAAGTACCTCCTGGGGTTTTAATTGTGTCAGTACCTGTTAATCCGGTTTATCTGCGATGTCATATCACGGATACATTTTAGACTCACTGACCAGGCCGGACACTTGCTTGATTTACGACATGAAGTTTTGACGGTAAGTTTGTGTGCGTTCGTAGCTACTTTCTGTTGGAATAAAAAATAAATAAATCTGAATTTGAATCAGAATAAAAAAAATAAATATTATAATCTGAATCTGAATCAGAATTAAAATAAATATTATAATTTGAATATTTTTGATTCTGAATAAATATTATAATCTGAATCAGAGTAAAAATAAATATTATAATCTGAATATTTCTGATTCTGAATAAATAATATAACGAAATTTTATTTCTTTTACTGAAAATCAGGCTAAAGTCTGAAAATCGATGGGGGAAATACCTGATAAAAAATCAATATCAGACTAAACTCTGGAAATCGATGGGGGTAATACCCGACTAAAAATCAAAATCGAACTAAGCTCACCTCATTGATGGGATAAATCGTACTCAAAATTATATCTTTGGTGATAAAATTACGCTGAAACAGCAAAAATATTTTTTTTTACTGACCAGCAACAACAATAAATATTACAATGAAAATTTTATTTTTGCTGATTATCGTCCAGATTCCACAATCTGATGGAGTAAATGGTACTCGAAATCGTGATCATCGTCTAGATTTCATAATTTGATGGGGTAAATGGTACTCAAGATCATGATGATCGTCCAGATTTCGTAATTTGATGGGGCAAATGATACTCAAAATTTTAATTATCGTCCAGATTTCGTAATTTGATGGGGTAAACGGTACTCAAAATTATATTTTTGGTGATAATTTTTTCCTGACCAGAAACAACAATAATATTATTATGATGAAAATTTTATTTTGATTGTTTTCGGACTGATTTTCTAATTTTGATAAGGTAAATGGTACTTAAAATCGTGATTATCGTCCAGATTTCATAATTTGATGGAGTAAATGGTACTTAAAATCATGATTATCGTCCAGATTTCGTAATTTGATGGGGTAAATGGTACTCAAAATAACAAAAATCTCTCTGAAATTGATTTTAAAAAATCAGAACAAGATTCAATATTATAATCTGAATACAAATAAATATTATTATCTGAATCTGAATAAATATTATTATCATTATTATCAGAATAAATCTGATTCTGCATTATATTATTATCAGAATAAAAATAAATATTATAATCTGAATTTGTGTCAGATTAAACATAATAAATATTAAAATCTGATTCGGTATAAATATTATTCTCAGAATAAAAATAAATATTATTATCAGAACAAAAATAAATATTATAATCTGATTCTGCATAAATATTATAATCAGAATAAAAATAAATATTATTATCAGAATAAATCTGATTCAGCAAAAATATTATAATCAGAATAAAAATAAATATTATAATCTGATACTGCATAAATATTACAATCAGAATAAAAATAAATACTATTATCAGAATATATCTGATTCTGAATAAATATTATAATCTGATTCTGAATAAATATTTTCAGAATAAAAATAAATACTATAATCTGAATAAATCTGATTCTGAATAAATATTATAATCTGAATCAGAATCAGAATAAAAAATATTATAATCTGAATCAGAATCAGAATAAAAATAAATAAATTTTAAAAAAATAGCAAAAGAGAGTACCTGACGAGTAGGTTGAATGACGTTGGATATATATATATATCTTCTTGGGTAATTGTTATATTTTTTCTCATTGGAATTGTTGGATTGCTAAGCGCGATAGGGGTAATAAAAACACCCCTACGTGAACCCCGGGTGTTTTGAGGTTCAGTGGTGCCAGGCGAGTTATACCTGGAATTAGTTGGGTTTTTTTTTCAATTTTACAATCACCCATACAAGTATATCTCGTCATCAAATGCCAGCAGGCGCCCCCCTCCCCCCGTTATAATAGCATTTTTCAAGACTCGAACATGTGAAGAGTTTCCACTAATGGATCCGTACGCATACGCCTTACCCCCACGACTACAGATATACTATGAAATTTAAGTATATAACTATTATCTACCACAGTCACTGGTGACAGCGCTGTCACGCTCAGTGACTTTGTATATAAATTTCTTCAGCTGTCGCACACGTGAACTCATAATCTTTTTTTGTTTCGTATTCGCGTGATAACTCTGATCTAACTTTCTCAATCGCGTTTGCGAGTGAAACAAATTTTTGGATATCTTCGTCATAAACTATATAAAGTAAAGATTGTTTTACAGCCTGTTGAAGTAACTTAATGAATCGGTATTCAGCTGGTAGCGTATATCTCCCATCATATTTCCGTTCCTGTAGCGCTTCAAAATCATTCATAATTTTTTCAGGGTCCAGTTGGTCAGATAATTCTATATCCTAATCATTTAATTTTTTAATCTCAGAAATAATTCCATGAATATTTTCGGAATTCATTATATAATAAATATTTATTTAAAATAAAAATATTTCGAATCTGAATAAAAAAAAATATTTATTATATACATTTCTGCCTGATGTCATTCGGGAGGTTAAAGTACATGCAGGTAGATTATATACTCCTGTACAACCATCTTACCTGTAAGATCTAAAAATAACTTACCAGGATTGTACGCAGAGGAGAAACAGCAAATAATAATCGCGGCAGTGATATAATATTACGCAGCTACAAGCGGGGAAACTGTTTAATTACTCTACCAAAGACAGCTTTGCTTTACGAAGTTATCCCTATCATCCGGAGTGTCTGCGTGTGCATCTAATCCAATCGGGAGACACTGAAATATTATTTTTTGTTTATATTTCTTTGAATACGCCGATTTGTATATTTTATACTCGACACGTTCTACCGAAGGCATGCAAATATCAACATATTTTCCAGCTGCATTCTTTGATTGAAATATTATTTCTTCGCCAGTTACCAAGTTAACAGATTTAACAACTTTTCTTGCAACTTTTTGTGCTGACCAATTTTACTAAATTTACAATTCTGACTGTGTAATAGCTCGTAAATTACCCAAAGAATTATCAAGTTTTCTGCCGTTCATGTGATCAATCACAAAACAATCTTCGATTAGTCCATGAAAACACTCGTACACAAATTTATGTGATAAATATCTTTCTTTTCCAACAGTAAATCTGAGATAACTGGCATTATCAACAACACCGACTTTTTTTTGATCAACAATTTCTGATGATGCCATCACGAGATGCCTCATAATTTTCAATGATGGGATGCTTCACGAATTCATTTTGCTCCATTTATATAATAATATTATCTGTCTAAATTATTATTTTATTGTTGTGGTGAAAATCTGGCGAGATAGTCTTCGGCGCTTTTTATAGGATATGCATTGCCGACGCCATCGGCAGTATTTTTTTTATCATAATATCGTTTCAGCTCTCTGTATTTTGTACCACCGCATTTTACACACAGCTGTGTTTCTCCTCTAACCCCAACACCACCCTGTTACAAGAAACTGAAGAACCAATCATAAGTCACTTACACTTATTCTTTACTTGAATCATTATATATATATATATATATATATATATATATATATATATATATATATATATATATATATATATAGCTCTGGTTGATTTAACAAATAAGACTTTAATCAATCGTATCAGTGAAGCCAAGAGAGAATTTCGCGACGATGGTGCAGTTCATGTGTGGTCAACATTCAGAATTATACGCAACACCGACGGTGTCGCCGAAGGTGTTGTCGATGTTACAATGAATGACAAGCGAGCAGCGACAATTATTAATTATCACGACATTGCACGAAAATATATTTTTAAAATAAACTTTATCGTAACGACAGACGACGACACATTGATTATCCGTGACAAACGTGATCCTGTTCGATTACACCACACTGGAAATATTATCACGTTAAATCAAAAATCAAAACCAGGAATACTGACTGATATCGACAAACATTATTATGAACGAGTATATCTTGTGACTGCAGTTGTTTATGCGATATATCCACTGAATGATAAACCTGACGTCGATAAACTTCTACCAATGAAATTTTCTCTCCTGAATTGTGTTGCTGAGCCAGTTACAGAACATTTCACAAACGCGAAATGAAGAAGCGGTTTAACGGATCTAAGACGTAAAAAAAAATTAAATGAGTGGGTAGAATAGTTAAAGATACCGGAGCGTCTATCAAAGATGTTGCTGAACTGGAAAAAATTAAGATTCCCAATAATGATGAAGACATTAACCGGAGAAATTTTGTACGAATCGAAATATAAAAAAATGGAGCTTCGATAGAGATTATTGATCATAACGCACACGCGTCGACTTCGGACATACCAATATTTCCACAAAATGGAACTGTTAAATTCTAGAACAGTTTTATGTTTGATTTTATCAGAAATATCACTAAGAGTGACCCTGTATCCGTGTGGTTGTTTCATAGTTCAGAATCTGTGAACTATGATCAGTTTGTACGGCCTAATGGAGATATTTATCGTACAGAATCTCTCCACGACGAAATGAAAAATCCTGCGTTAAAATACACGAACGATACTGATGTTATCAAACATTTATTCAGTAGTTGTTTTACCGTTCCGTCAGTTGCTGCCCACGCTGCTCAGAAGAAAAATTCATGGAAACCAAAACGATTGGAATTTCTTGAGGATGTCCAACGCAGTTGTATCGAATACGGACACGGCGGATTATGGAATACTAAATACGATTATAAAGATGTTATATCGGTTGATATGGTTGCATGTTATCATGGAAGTTTTCTTGGGGCGGGTGAGTATTCTGAGTATTTCAAGATATTTGGACAGCCAACACACGAGATGACCAGAGTTGCGATAAATGGACCCTTACCAGATTTTGACTTAATTGGATTTGCATGCATTGAGTCATTCGAATTTGCACCGATAAACCTTCATCCGGTTGTCGCTGTTTGGTTTGAAAAACATTTTAGCGAACGCGGTTGGGCTCCAATAGTTTTAATACGATATATGCTTGATGTAAAAATATTGATATCGTTAACTGTAAGTGATGCAATTATATCATATCGGCCGCAGAAACAAGCTTGGTTACCACAACAAAAGAAATATTCTGATGATGAAAATCCTGATTTTGAGAATAAACTCGCAAAGGATCTTGGTAAGAAAATAATTGGTAAATTCACGCAAGGAGGATCATATGATCATAAACGACATTGTTGTAGACTAATTATCAACGAAGCTGAACTCGATTTTATAATTGCTGATACAACGGAGAGAAGCACATTTATAAGTCTGAATAATGTTAATTTATCGGACGGAACTAAATTAGGTACAGTTGTGAGCTACACTGGTTGTGACTCACCACAGTTTACTCATTTAAGATCTTCAATGCTCGCGTACGTTTCGACAAATTTATTATCAATGATAAACAGATTTTCTGATACCACAGTTAGAGTCGCTACAGATTCATATTATATCAATATAAAATACGCAGGATTGCTAAAACAATTACATATCGGTGCTGATGCATCATGGGGCAAATGGAGAATAAAGCGAAAAAGATTCTTAGTTTTTCTGAATCTTCCGACGTTGAATCTAAGGAAATATATTATAAAAATAAACAGATGTCAAAACTTTCATCAGCTCCATCGGTATATGATCCTGTGACCAAACATAAAACTGTTTATCTCAATGGACCCGAAGGTTCTGGTAAAATAACACGTACGATTGAATTATTTCGAAATTTTGATATGATTGTTTTGACACCCACACATAGACTCGCCAGAGAAATGAACGAACGAGGAGTTAATTCGTGTACGTATCATAGTTTCTTTCAATGGAAAGGAGATGAATGGACTTCACAACGAATGGGCGAGAGACATATTCCTAAGATTATTATTTAGGATGAAATTTGTACGGTATCGTTGGAAGTATTAAAAATATTTCCTGATTGGTTACTGACGAAAGATACTGCTATCATCATGTGTGGCGATATGGTTAACCACCACCTCTTATTGGATCATCTCCGCATGAATGGCTGAAAAAGTTCATAGATTATTATGAGGAGATAACTGATGATCATAGAGCTATTGATGAACCACTGAAAGAGTTTTAAAGATTGGTCAGACGGCAGCCAGATAAGATTCAATGTGAGATAATGCGTGAAGTACTTCCAGAGACTACGATAAATGATATTTGGAATTTATGGAGACCTGCTGATTTGATAGTTGCAAGACGGAAGATAGTTCGTGATACACTTCAGCAAGAATATATTCTGTAACATAAAAAAAGTTTTCAGATTTACCTGTGCCATTGTGTTATCGCCCAGCAGAAACACGCAAACAAAATATTGAAGTTGAGATTCCAGGACCCCTGACAGAGTCAGGGACAGAGTCAAGGGACAAACAAAAACTCGTTCTTAATGATATGGTTGTTGTTCCTGTGAGTGCTGTTGTGAGCGCGTTAACGATGGATAAGTCTCCGTGGACTCTAGGATATGCTATAACGATTCATTCGTCACAAGGATTAACTATTTCTTAAACAAATGTCTGAATTGTTGATGATCGGATCGAATGGTCAAATTTAGTTTAGTCGTGTCAAGAGTTAGAAGAATGTCTCAGCTACGAAGGGTTATCATAGACTGCCAATGACTCAGGAAACCAGTGTTAGCAATTGCGATGATATAGTAAAGAAAAAGTTAGCTGGTTATCAGCGATCTGACAAAAAAGTAAACGTGACTTTGATCTTGATATTGAATTTATCATGACGCTGAAACAACCACAAAATAATCATTGTGCGAGCCGTAACACAGTAATGTTGTGGCAGTATTCGAATAATAATCCAAGACAATTTACCCTGGATAGAATTAATAGTAGTCTCGGTCACACACGAGAAAATGTGATGTTGACCTGTCTTGAGTGTAATCGACGTAGCGGTGCTAGTGTTCTGCTTTCACAGAAGTGAAGGGGGTGGTAATTGTGTGTCTTCCGGAATTAATTGTAATTGTTCACGTACAAATCCACGTTGAGGAGCAGTTGAATCTAGTCTGTAGATTGCAGGTCTACCCGTGGATCTAACCACGCTAGAAATTTTATATGTGGTCACACTCCAAATAGGATCAGTTGCTCTTTCCCCCGCCCTTCCCCCCTTTTAAAGTTCGCCGGGTTCATATAAATATCTTACAGTCACATTACCTAGTACTGGTTGTTTTAAGAAAGAGTCACGTCGTTGTACTGGCATGTGTTTTGTGTGATCGCGCTGATGGGTTTCATAGAAGTTGCACGAGTAATTTCATTATTTAATGCAGCTATCACACTTGGTAGTCTTGCAACCCATTCACGAGATCTCTTATCCCCAGACTTAAGGTCAGTGGATATTTCCTTCGCGTATTGATATCCAAACAATCGCTCAGCAAGTGTTCGATTAAATCGCTCAACGATTGCCTGATCACGATGAATTGTGGTGTGTCCTCGTCTGATTTTAACGTTATGTTTTTTCATCAGAGATGATACTGCACCAAGAAATTCTTTGCAAGGATCAACCTGTAGTAGATGTGGCCATCGCAAGGGTCCTCGTTGATAAATTCGTTCAGAAGCAGATGCAACTTCAGTTGCTGTTTTTGTTGATAGTGGTTCTGCTTCTTTATATATACTTGCAACGTCAGCGACAGTTAACGCGTATTTGTATGTGCGCGATTGACGTCTACGTGTTTTAATAGTATCATGTGGTAAAAACAAAATGTCTGCTTTATGAACTTCATTGGGAGTACTGACATCAAAATGTGCGTACTGAATTTTGTTAGGTGGTGGTAGATAAATTTGCCATATTGCCTGTCATGATAACCAATTTGCAGCAACAGAACGTGTAACACCTGCCGCATCAGCAAGTTTACTAAACTCTGCTCTACCCCTCCTCTTGGGCTATAATAAATCGGTTCCATTATAATAGTTATCTAAGATTAATTACCAGCACCTAGCATTAGTTTACTTTTCATCGCAGATTTTACTAGGAAGCTCGCAAGTTTTTCTCTGACAGATTTATTTTTATATGGAATTTAACGAGTGAATGAACTTCACATCTGCAATACGTCGTTGTTGTAGATCTTTATTTTTATACGCGACATCATGAATGTGGCACGCTTGATGAATCGCATTTATTGAATACTCCTCAGATCTCCAGGATACTTAGCCCATGGAGCTCCTGGTAATTTTCCTAATGAAGCATCGATATCACCACCTGTCTTCGTAAGAGACGAAATAAATCTGTATTTGCTTGTACCAGATTTTACACACTTGCCTGTATGCGCACGCTTTTTATTTTTTGTTATTATTGTTGTTAATCCACTGGTGAGGGTGGATGCTCTGCATCGAACACAATAAAAATTCATATTATTTATTTTATATTCCTACAACATGGATATCACTGACTTCTCAGCGACACGAAAGCAAGAACCAATCAAACATCATGCAGCGCTTCCAAATTCTATCAGAGCAATTATAATAGGTCCGTCTTGGTCTGGTAAGACGCAATTGTTGCTTAGTTTGATAATGAGATATCTCAAGTGGGATAAGTTGTATTTAGTGGCACCATCTGTAGATGATCAGCGATGCTACGATGTGCTTAAAGTTTTTGATGAAGAAGCTAAGTCGTTGGATGAAGATGAAGATGATAATGATATTATTGATTTTAACACCGATATTGATGAAGCTCCATCCCTGGGTGATTTCGATGGACGTATTAATAATCTCGTAGTGTACGACGATGTGATGCTGAACAAACAATCAAATCCAGCTCGGATATTTTTCAGAGGTAGACACAAAAATACTGATGTTATATTTGTTACTCAGCGATATACACAAATACCTAAAGTGATCAGAGATAACTGCAATATTTTAGTTGTGTTTAATGGAGTCGATACCCACACACTAAGAAACATCCACCAGACTTGGTGTTCATGGGATATGGATATGATTACATTCAAAAACTTCTTCTCAAAAGCGCAAGCTACCCCATACGGACTTATCACAATAAATTTACATGATCCTCGGTCGCGATATCGTATAGGTCTCGATAAAATTTTTGATTGAGAAACACAGCAGCAGGGAAGGCGACGACAAAAACTGAGTGTCCTAGCGGTAAAAAAACACGCCATAAAAAATGGAAACACAATTTCAAAAACGTCAATAACAAAAATGAGCTAACCCAATTAGAGAAGTGGCGGTCGGTTAGAGGCTTCAGTTTGACGTTATTGACGTTTGTATTTCATCTCCGTAGGAAGCTTTATTTTTCAGCGAAATCTCTATTTGAAAAAGTTGTAGGATTCGCCCTCAATGCTGCTAATTACAACATGGGCACATTAATATTTTGTTATCTGTTGAGACTGGTAAGTTAGCATAATGAACTCCTCAGTTCGTTATTTGATCTTGAACGTTAAGTTGAGGTTTCCTGTTCGGTACCCTAGTTAAGTAAACCTGGTTTCCTTCAACTTCACAACAATTTTTCTCAATTGTTGCCAATACGACAGCTGAACAGTCATTAATTGCACATTTGCTAAATTGGACAATGTATGTATATTTATTGCGAAAGCTTGAACAGTACTTCAGTGTACGAAAACAAAACTTACATCTTCGTGCAGACAACTTGTAAGTCCGATAAAGCATTCCCCAATCATATATTAATGCTGATGGACGACTTTGGGACCATCCATCAATATAAATGTAAGTTTTAGCTATCTCCTTGTCCGCCATCTTTCTTCACTGCGCATGCTTGAAAGAACAGGTTGTGATTCTTGCGTCGATCGATTTTATGCGGCAAACGTACCATCTCTAAATCATGCAATGCCATTACATTTTGTTAAACGCAGGGGTCATTCTAATCTGAACATAACACCTCATGACGAACCAACAAGACTTAATTCAAACATTTAAATGTCAGTGGTTCCCAACCGGTGCACCGCGGACCCCCGGGGTTATTCCAAGGAGTCCGGGAATAGACTGATTAAATAATATGTCTCGCACATATACTATTTTTCAAATGTATTTATATGCTGCTGTAATGAATCAAATATGAATTCCTTTACAACGGTTACTGTGTTGATAACAGTTTTTGTCATTATGTGTTTACTCAATTAACGAAGCCTAAAAATACAACTATTAGCATGTAGGGGTCCGCGACATATTTTAAGTTTAGAAGGGTCCGCAAACACGTAAACCACTGACTTAAGTCATTATTATGTTGTAATTAACTTTGCTACCGACCATAACATTGTTTGCATCCTCCATTTCTCAAATTCCCCTTTCCACTGTGGTAAAACTGATATGCTGACAGACCAACCAACCAAACAACAGAGAGAGAGAGAGAGATGTGGGAGGGGACATCAATGCATTTTTTATTGTCCATCCTTATATGTTTCTTTGTTATTCGATGCTGCCTGACCAAACATTAGACTGAGAAAGAAGGCGGGAGACAGCCTTACAACATTTTAGCATTAAATAATATGTTTTTAGAACCTTAATGTAGGCTTTTAAAAAAAAAAAAAACAAGAAAGAAAAATAACCCCAACAAACAAAGCATTAAATAGATTACAGTGTGTGTGTGTGTGTGTGTGTGTGTGTGTGTGTGTGTGCACCTTCAGTCTCGACGGTCTGTTTCAACTTTTTATAATTGGTATTGTGAACACTGTATTTATCTCCCATAGTACACATACCGTTAGGTCGAGCCAGGTTCTTCAAGAGTCTCATCACGCTCAATTTGTTTTTTCTCTCTCACTCCACAGAACTCTATGTATTATGTCACTTATGCATGAGAGGGAGAGAGAGAGACAAGCAGAAAGAATTCTGATGAAATAGTGAACCTTGTTTAATTCGCAGGAAACCGGGGTTACCAATCATTTTTCTTGTCATTTTCTATGTCGCTAATGATTAATCAATGGAAATTTATCACTGATCTATAGAGGCGATAGCATACTTTTGAAACCATGTTTCTATATGTGTAATAATGCGCTATCGGCGGATCACAATTTAATATACCAACAGCACTGGTATATCAAATTGCTTTATACCAAAACTCAGTCTGATTAAAATCAGATCTCCGCTGTCCTACATGAAAATCTGACAGCTACTGATTAGGGTTCATGTTCTGGTAACCTATGTTATTACCATAATCGCTCATTCTATCAACCAATCAAAATGACGTTTTATATCTTGCGTATGGAGACTGAGCAGTATGGATGAAGAGCATGAATGTGTATCGAACGATTTGATTCACTTTCAGATTTTTGAAAGCTGCATTTCCATTGGCTTAATTCAAAGGTCACCAGAACATGACCCTTAAGTGGTCGTCGTCAGATCTTCACGTAGGACAGCAGAGATCTGATTTTAATCAGATTATACCAATACTTGACAGCCATGTTATATATATATATATATATATATATATATATATATATATAGAGTATATATATATATATATATATAGTGTTACGAATTTTACATCATACAAATATACTAGTTTCATGTCCAGATGGGCATTTTGAGACTATGTTAAAGATATTTTGCCAAAGAATGTTTTGTATGATTTATATTATGTACAACGTTCAATGTATTGAACAATGTCAGCCATCTTTGTTTTGGAGGCAATTTATGTATTGGAGGCACCTCAGATTTCCACTACGCGGGGTAAACAAGCATTACTGAACACCAATAAACCGTTGATATAACTAGTTTTTACGTAGAATAAGTTATGCTCAACAATAAAATAATGCACTTACCGTCTCCTGCAAGGATAACGCATCTGGATAGTACATGTTCTAATTTTCCCGCACCACCAACTTGTTTGGAGGCCAATGTTTACTGTTTATGCGTATGACACAATGATTTTAGTGTTTGATCATACGTTTGTAAAGATTGTAATAATATAATTAGCATTTGATATTTGTTTTGAATCTCAATATTTTAACGATATTTAATATTTATTGAGTCTTAAATACCTGTTAGCAATATGTACTATTTTGGCGGAGTTACACTGTGTAGTGCAACCGAAGTTTATAAATACGGGTGTCATGCACACCAGTCAGTTTCCCTTCAACCGGCATCGGGTTCGTAAGCAAATGCAGTACATAATGTATAATCGGCTTCCAAAAGTGATAGGGAATGTTATCATTCGCTAAATAGAAATTAACTGAAAATAATATTATATTAGATAATCACCCTGAGTAATATATAATGTCTTTGAAAACATTACCGTTTGACACGCACTGAATTCACGTCTGTAGCTCATGCGGGAAACAAATTGCCTGATAAAAGGTGCGCTGATGCAGTCACAAAAATGAAATCGCTTCATGTCGGTTTGTTAAAGAGGCCAAATATGTATTGAAAATTTAATCGAGTTAGGGGTCGTATAAGAAGATACACAGCTAAAACTCGGCGATGAATTCAACGAGGAATAAGAAAGATCATTGTATAATGTTGTGCAGAAAACATCATGCCGCTGACGTTAACTGAATCTCTGGTGCAACTGATCATTTCCATCCTTAATGACAGTGACACACTACGTGAAGGGAGTGACATATTCAAAGAAGACAGCGAAGATATTTACGATCACCGTCAAAAACAAATTAGAGAGATACCTTCAGAATGTAATTTATCGAAATACTAATGGAGCTTACACGTATGCATGACAAAAAATATTAGGTAATTTTAAATGGCGTGGGAAGAGCATGACAGGAATGTGAAGTGAAATTCAAGTGCAAAGACACAGAAACCATGTACTCAATTTACAAGGACTGCGGGGCGCTTGACATTATTGTTGGTGGACATATACGAACTGGTGTAGTACATTCCAAGTGTGGCAAATAGTTACTGGGACAAATAGTGACTTAAGGAAAATTCTATTCGAGCAGAAAGAGATATTTGTTACTAAACAACATTTTATACAGCCTGTTGAAAAGGCTAGAGACGCTAGCTTGATTTTTGCAATTACTGTTAAGTATTTTACGGTTCATGGTCCATTGACCTTTCCGGTGGCCTAATGGTTAGAACATCCGCCTCGGATGCGGGAGGTCGCTGGTTTGAAACCCCGGCCGAGTCATACCAAAGACTTATAAAAATGGTACTAGCAGCTGCCTCGCTTGGCGCTCAGCATTAAGAGGTTAGTGTTAGGACTGGTCGGCATGGTGTCAGGATAATGTGACTGGGTGGGACATGATGCT
>JAECUM010039350.1:0-18795 GCA_016617855.1 Megalonaias nervosa
TCAGTCAACGATTATATTAAGAAAGCTGGTGATTCATTCACAGGTAACATTATCATGAATCGAAATAAAATTATAGACCTTGGAAACCCAGCCGCAGATACAGACACCGCAATAAAAAAATATGTCGATGATCAAGAATCTAAGTATGTATTAGCCAACGGTAGTATAATGCGTGCATTTCTCAACATGAATAATAATGGTATTAATAATCTCAGAACACCAGAATCTGATTTTGATGCTGCAACAAAGAAATATGTAGACAATAAGGAAATTCCTATGACAACTTCGTTAGCTACAATCAATGATGAAATGACTACACTCAATACTAATTTTACTAGACACGTACAAACGTTTTTAAATTTTCGTAGAAACATAAACAAATCTGTACATGAATTTTTTGGTGATCCACCAACCGTTGATATCAAACTCGCCGACGTTAACATGAAACTCAACAACATTGTCAATGGAATCCCTAATATTGTTAGTAAAACTAATCTGATTAAAATTCCACATAAACAAATTAACAATATCGTGTACACAGTAGCATCGGGATCATCAACATGGACACCACAAAATAACAGTCTCGAACATACCGCAGAAGTAACTGGGTTATACAGGCTGTCCATGTACGGTTTGGAAATTACTGCGGCCACTTCATCATCACCAAATGTACATTATAATCCTCTACTGGTGATGCTAAATAAGAACATCAAAGAAACATTTACGTTGACATCAACAGAAATGCCCCCGAGACATTACTGGTGGTGTCTGGAATTCGTAGCTGAAACTCCTCAATTAATTACTTAATTAAATGACAACGTCATAGTCTAATGAATCAAAACCAAGGTCCCCAGTCCTACATCGACGTTCAACGTCACAGATACAATCAAATATGTAAGTGTCAGATTGAACTAAAAAATATTATCGACGATTATACAGTAAAAGTAAAAAAATATCGCAGACGTATGGTTGTCATTGATATAATTTTTTACTCAGTTTCTGCTATTATTGCTGGAGCCGGATTATTATTATCAACAATAACAATGACGGCGCCTGCAGTTGTAACAATTATCGTTTCAACTTCAACGACTATCGCAGGCATTCTCAGTATTATCGCTAAGAAGATATCTGCATGTACAAATACTAAATTACACGAGTATATAATAAAATTACATACAGCAACAACAGCTTATTCTAAATTATCGTCATATCTTTCTTCGTACCTCAGCGATGGTAAAATATCTGATGAGGAGTTCGCAACGATAATGAAAACCTATGATGAAGCATTCCTTGACAATGGCCAAGGTGAAAAAGCGGAGAATTAAATAATAACAATAATAATAATGTCAATGTCCTTGACTGAGTCAAGAGAATTATTACAACAGATTGTCACTAATATAGCACCGTCAAAAACTATTATGATATCATTAAGTTCGACCAATCCTGAGTTTAGCGTTAACTTTCCAACCGCAATTCCTGCAAAAGAAATAGCATTAGCGCAATTACGAGTTTATCATAGCTGGCCAAATATTAGATCAAAACCATTTGGTGGACTGCAACCGAATAATTCATTAGTGTTTGCAAATAAGAATAAACCTGATGGAACTCCTGATTGGCAAGTAGTTGGTATTCCAACGGGTAGTTATCAAATAGAACAAATCAATGATGAATTTCAACGCAGAATTAAATCTATTACAGGAAAAGAATCAAAAATAGCAATTACTGTTTACGAACCAACATTATCAGCGGTAATTGAAATAAATTCTCCTGATTATTCTGTAGATATTTATCATAGTTCGATTAGATCAGTGTTAGGCTGGCCTGAAGTTGCACTAGTTTATAAAGGTCCACCAGAACCACAACGATCTGATTTCGTTACAGATAAAAAAATATTTATAAAACTTCCAGAATATAGAAAAAATGAATATCCATGGTCAAGAGGAGAAAAATATATTAATAAAATTGAAACCTATTTTACAGATGTAATTGATGGTAAAAAAGGTAAAGTAATAACGCTTGATGTTGCATTAATTAACTCATTTTCTAGTCTGATTAAATCTGAGCATGAACGTGTACTTAATGATCTACAAAATTTATTTTCCAGCATTAACACTTCCTACAATGATGATTTAAAAAATCAGATAATTGAAACAATACAACATTTGAATCAAGTTGCATCAGACTTAGAATATATGAATAAGGCTATCGTTGACAGAGAAAAATTATTAATAAATCCATTGACAGATAAATATGTGGTAAATTATATAGTTAATGAAGACAACCCAATTCAGCATGTTCCACTTAATCGTCTATTTAAAACAGTATTTCTTAAACATTATGGAATTACAGAAAAACAATTACCAACATTTATAATTCCAGGATTTAATCATGAAGAGCTAAAGAAATCAGTTAATGATCTTATTGATGAACACTTTAAAAGAATATGTGATTCATGGAGAAAATTAATCCCGCCACCAACCATTCTTAAATATAATAATGATCCACATGGTGGAGGCCGCCATATCTCACCTGGTATTGTTAATATAACATCAACAATCGCAGTCAATCTAGTATGTGATGTAATTGATGGCAGCTATCAAGTAGATCTTGAAAAATCCACTCAAGCTCAACAAGGATATATAATATATTCATTCAGTCCTCAAGCGCCCCCTGGGTGGTTAATTGTATCTGAGCTAATTAATCCAGTTTATCTACGTGTGCATAATCCGCTATTATCAAGGATGCATTTCAAGCTTACTGACCAGACTGGACACCTGTTGGATCTAAGACAAGAATCACTAAATATTAATCTATATGTGCGCTCATAGAGTGTTATCGTAGAACGTCTGAGTAAATTATAAAAATAAAAAAAATAATCTGATTCTGAAATAATATATTTTTTTTTTACTGATTTTTCATAATTTGATAGGTTAAATGGTACTCTGATTAATGAAATGGTTACAAATTTCTCGATCTGATGGGTTAAACGGTACTCTGATTAATGAAATGGTTACAAATTTCTCGATCTGATGGGTTAAACAGTACTCAATCATTTAAATCTGAATAATAATCAATTCCTATAATAATATGTTTGAGGCAATTCTACATATAATGAAGCAAGATAACTCTGTACTAAGCAGTTATCTCCCCGTCGCTGCGTCAATTCATAAGACCACGAAGATATTTTGTTTTCTTTCATCAAAACGGTTAATTATTTAGCGATTTATTTGTTCTCTGTTAGCAATTAGCTGTCACTGGAGCAGTAATTTGTAATAGAAAAGGATATTTATGCACCTTTTGACTCTGATGACTTTAAATCACGTCGGCTTGTAAGTGCGTTGAATTACAAATCAGTTATTTTTAGCTCTTATAAACACAGCTGTATACATGTATTTTAACCTAACGAACGGAGAACTTATACAGAAAATGTAATGTGCGATTATTTTATACAGTATATTTTATGAATTGTGTTTGAAAATTGAAGTAAATCCATGCTACAGTTCTACAATAACTGATTTTATTCCCTATGCATGTTATATATATGTACAAAGTGTGGCATGTTATATTGATCTGAATGTACTCTTCAACTTCCCGACTTCCTGTGTAGAATTATCATATTTTATAAATTGTGTTTGTAAATTGAAGTAAATCTACGCTACAGTTTTACAATAATTGTGATTTTATTCAGTATATACTGCTCGTACGTAATTTGCCTGCTTATTCAGTGTTGGGTTAACTATATAATAATTTTAAAACATCTATATGTATGAATCGGAAAAGTGGTGCAGTGCTATAGCGTTGGACTATGATACTGATGGCCGTGGTTCGATTCCTGTGGCTGATGAGTGTTGACAGTATTCGGAACGATGCCATTTTATATATAAGGTTGGGGAGCAAAGCACAGCTCCAACGAATTCAATACCCCCTCATCACGTTAAACAACGTGGTGAGTGCGTTTTGCACTTACCCCGGGGTTTGATTTGGTGGGGGGGTTATTGAATTCGCAATACAGAGCTCCCTAAAATAATCAGTAGCATGCCTGAGCTCTCTACCTCATTTGAAAGACCCCCACAAGGAAACATTCAGAAAGAATGCTAGCCAAAGAGAAACAGAACATGGAGTACCAATAAATACGTTCATAAGAAAGACATCATCATACAAAAAAAGGACTCCATGAAAGACACAAAGGCTATCAGGGGGCCAAGTGACGGGTAACCGCGTAAATGCTACTGATTATTTTTGATATTTTTAGGCCAAACATCAAGGTCAAAAGTTAAAACTTGAATGCCAATTATTTTTTATTTTAAAGAAATAATTATTATATAATGAACCAAGAAAACATTAATGATATTATTTCTGCTATTAAAAAATTAAAACATAACGGAATAAATCTATCTGATAATCTCGATCCTGAAAAAATATTATGTGATTATGAAATATTAAAACAAAGAAAAATTGACAATAAATACACATTACCATCCAATTATAAATTTGTAAAATCAATTTATCAATCTATGCTTGAATCCTTGGCGGTGGTAAATGAAAAGCAGGTTAAGCTATTTGCGCCTCTTGCACGTTCGATCGCAAAAATATTAGATCCGAACTGTCTCGTGAATACGAGAAAAAGAAAATTGTGGATAATCGTGTAATGCAATTAAGAAAGATTATGTTATTTGATTCTGTCAAAAATGAAAGTGACACCGAGAGTAGCGACGGTGAAGGTACTCATGGCAAAATATAGAGTTGAACTATATACAATTTATTTATTAAGGGTACAGAGTTAGATATATTCAAATATTATCGACTGATCGTATTTGAATGAATATGCTGATTTGTATATTTTATCTGCAACACATTTTACTGAAGGCATGCAAATACCAAAATATCTGGCAGCTGCATTCATTGACTTAAACACAATTTCTTCACCATCTACATTTACAGATTTAACAGATCTTGCATTTCGTGCGCCGCCAGTGTTTCCGGAGTTACAATTTTGACTCTGTGTAGTAATTCGTAGATTTCCAAGTGAATTGTCAAGCTTATTGCCGTTGATGTGGTCAACCACATACCCATCTTTGATTATTCCAAAAAAACATTCGTAGGTAAATCTATGTGAGTAATAATTTTTCTTGCCATTAACAGTAAATCTAAAATAACCATGATTATTAATATTACCGACTGGATTTTTTGATTTACAGTGTCTGATTACACCATCTCGAGACGCCTCATAATTTTTTATTATTGGATGTTTCACAAATTTGTTTTGCTCCATTTATATATAATATTATTTGTTTAAATCATTATTCTGAAATCTAACCAGATAATCTTCTACGGTTTTTATGGGAGATTTACCTGACAATGTCAAAGCATTATTTTTTTAATCATAATATCGTTTTAATTCCCTGTATTTTTTTCCGCCACATTTTAGACACAATTGAGTTTTTCCTCTGACTCCAACACCACATTGCACACATGGTATTGGTCCTGTACTTCCATTTTTGAAACTTTGTGCATGATTTCCGCAGTATTTATTCACGCACGGTTTATTACAAAGAGAAGTATATCCAATTTTGAGCCAAGCACATTTATTTTTTGTTTCAATCATTATATATACTAAAATTTTAATTTAAATACTTGTCTTAATTATATGAACGAATTATCCGTTATTGAACCTTCCTATGCTAGATTCGATCTTGACAGACTATCAGAATATAAATTTAGTACTTTGATGCAAGATCTAGCTTTAACGGATGAGGATGTAACCGAACGTATTCGTGAAGCCAAGAAGGAATTTCGTAATGATGGTGCTGCTTATGTATGGTCAACATTCAGAGTCGGAAATGTTACTAATATGATGAATGACGAACGAGGAAAAGTAATTATTAATCACCTTGATGATCAAAAATATTTTATTTTAATAAAATTTATTGTAAATACAAAAGAAGATATTTGGATTATTCGTGACAAGCGCGATCCAGTACACATACAATCAGGAAATAATATTGTTCTCTTAAATAATAAATCTAAACCCGGAATACTGACTGGTATTGATAAGGTATATTATGAACGGGGCTACCCAGTTACTGCAGTCGTATATGCGATATATCCGCTGAATAATAAACCTGACGTCGGGGATCTAAAGCCTATGAAACTGTCAGAGTCAAGAATAAATTGTGTAGCTGAACGAGTTACAGAACATTTTACAAACGCGATACGTGGTAATGGTTTAACAGATTTAAGGCGTAAAAAAATAAATACTTGGGCAGAATCAGTTAAAGATACCGGAGCGTCTATCAAAGATGTCGCTGAACTAGAAAAGAAATTAAAATTCCCAATAACAGTAAAGATGTTAACCGGAGAGATTTTATATAAACCAAAATATGAATCAAGAGGAGCTCCAATAAATATTATTGATCATAATTCGCACGCATGGACCTCAGCAGTAACAATATTTCCATGAGATAGAGCGGTTAAATTTTATGATGGACATATATTTGATTTTATCAAAAATATCAGTAAAAGTGACCCTGTGTCCGTTTGGTTATTTCAAAGTTCAGAATATGATCATTACGATCAATTTGTACGACCTAATGGTGATATTTACCGTATAGAATTTCTTAATGTAGAAATGGAAAATCTTGCGCTGAAATATACTTCAGACGATGTCAAAGTTAGACAATTATTAAATAATTGTTTTACAGTTCCATCCGTAGCGGCTCATTTCGCTCAGGAGAAAAATTTATGGAAACCAACACGATCGGAATTTCTTGAAGATGTCAAGAAAAGCTGTGTAGAATATGGACACGGAGGATTATGGAATACTAAATATAAGCGTAATGACGTTATATCCGTCGATATGGTAGCGTGTTATCCTGGAAGTTTTCTTGGATACGGAGAATGTTCTGAATACTTTAAGAAATTCGGACATCCATCACACGAGATGACCAGGGTTGCGATAAACGGACCATTACCAGATTTTGATTTAACCGGATTTGCTCATGTAGAATCATTCGAGTTTGCAGAAAATCTCCATCCGATTACTTATACTTGGTTTGGAAGACATTTTTCAGAAAAATGTTGGGTTCCAATAGTACTATTGCGATATATGTTTGATGTTGGAATTTTAATATCTTTACAGGTGAGCGAGGCGATTATATCGTATAGTCCACAGAAACAAGTTTGGTTACCAGAACCAAATAGATTTAATATTGATGATGCCAGAAAAGAATTTCCTAATCTTAATGAAGATGATATTATTAAAATTACTAATAATATACGTAAATGCAGAGACGAGCATGATGAAAAACTTGCAAAAGATCTTGGTAGAAAGATAATTGGTAAATTTACTCAAGGAGGAGCATATGATCATAAAAGACACTGTACAAGATTGATTATGGACGATGCTGAACTCGATTTTATAATTGCTGATACAACAGAAAAAAATACATTTATAAATCGGAGTAATGCTTATTTGTCAGACGGAACCAAACTAGGTACAATTGTGAGTTATCTTGATGGTGACTCACCACAATTTACTCATTTAAGATCATCTATGTTGGCATTTGTTTCTATAAATCTAATGTCTATGATAAATAGATTTTCTCGTGATGCTGTCAGAGTCGCCACGGATTCGTTCTACATAAATAAAAAATATACGGATTTATTAAAACCGCTACTTGGTAATGGTGAATGGGGATCATGGAGAATAAAACAAGAAAATATACTTAGCTATTCTGAATCCGCCGACGTTGAAATTAAGGAAATATATTACAAAAATAATAATAAAATATCAAAGTCATCAGCACCATCTGTATATGATCCTGCGGCTAGACATAAGACTGTTTATCTTAACGGATGCGGTGGTTCAGGTAAAACAACACGTGTGATTAAATTATTCATGAATAATAATTCGGATATAATTGTTTTGACACCGACACACAAATTAGCCAGAGAAATAAAAGAACGAGGAGTAAAATCGTGTACTTATCATAGTTTCTTTAGATGGTGTGGAGACACATGGACTCCCGAACGAATGGGTGAGAAATATATACCTAAATATATTATATGGGATGAGATATGCACGGTGTCGTTAGAAATATTAAAAACATTTCTTGAATGGCTATTGACGAAAAATACTGCTGTGATAATGTGCGGTGATCATGGTCAACCACCACCTTTTATTGAACAGTCTCCACATGAATGGCTGAAGAATAACGTAGATTATTATGAAGAAATAAATGATGACCATAGAGCTACTGATGAACCGCTGAAGGAATTTAAAAGATTAATCAGACTACAACCAGACAGAGTACAATGTGAAATAATGCGAGGAGTAATTCCAGAGACTTCTATGAATGATTTTCTAAATTTCTGGAATCCCGCTGATTTAATAGTTGCAAGTAGAAAGATAGTTCGTGATGAACTACAGGAGAAATTATTTCTGTTACATAAAGAAAAGTTTTCAGATCTACCTGTACCTTTGTGTTATCGCCCAGCAGATACTCGACGACAGAATATTGATGCTGAAATTCCTGGTGGTGGAATACAGAATCTTGTCTTGAATGATATTATTTTAGTCGATATTAATGTCGTTGAGAATGCGCTGAATATGAATAAATCACCGTGGATGTTAGGATATGCTATAACTATTCACTCATCACAGGGGTTAACTATTTCTGATACAAATATCTGGATTATAGATGATCGGATTGAATGGTCGAATTTAGTCTATCTCGCAGTTTCTAGAGTTAGAAGAATATCTCAACTACATAGGGTTATTATGAATTTTATAGAAAATAATGATCAGAACTGTTAATAATGACGTAATAAGAAAAAAACTATCTGGTTATAAGCAGTGCGATAAAAAAAAATAAACGTGATTTTGATATTGATACTGAATTTATTATAAAACTAAAAGCACAACAGAATAATAATTGTGCAAGTTGTAACTGTAATATGTTATGGCAATATTCGAATAATAATCCAAGACAATTTACCGTAGACAGAATTAATAGTGATCTTGGTCATACACGTGATAATGTGATGCTGACCTGTCTTGAATGTAATCGACGTAGAGGTTCTGGTTATGTAATTGTATGTGGTGGTAATTGTGTGTCTTCAGGGATTACCTGTAATTGTTCACGTACAAATCCACGTTGAGGGGCTGTAGAATCTAGTCTGTATATTGGAGGTCTACCAGTGGATCTAACTACACTAGAAATTGTATGTGTAGTCACGCTCCATATAGGATCAGTTGCTCTTTTTTTACCACCTTCAAGTTCGCCAGGTTCGTATAAATATCTTACAGTTACATTACCTAATACTGGTTGAGGTTGATGTCTGTCATCGCTACGGGGTATATATTTTTTTGTTATTGCATTAGAAGGTTTCATGGAAGTTGAACGAGTAATTTCGTTATTTAATGCAGCTATCACACCTGGTAACCTTGCAACCCATTCACGAGATCTCTCACCGGACTTAAAGTCAGTAGATATTTCTTCTGCGTATTGGTATCCAAATAACCGCTCAGCAAGTGTTCGATTAAATCGTTCAACGATTGCCTGATCACGATGAATTTCAGTATGTCCTCGTCTGATTTTAACGTTATGTTTTTTCATCAACGATAATACTGCACCAAGAAATTCTTTGCCAGAATCAACCTGTAATAGCTGTGGCCATCGTAGACCACCACGTTGATAAATTCGTTCAAACGCAGATGCAACTTCAGATGCTGTCTTTGTTGATAATGGTTCAGCTTCTTTATATCTACTTGCAACGTCAACGACAGTTAATGCGTATTTGTACGTGCGTGATTGACGTTTACCAATTTTAATGGTATCGTGCGGTAAAAATAAAATATCTGCTTGATGAACCTCATTAGGGACGCTGACATCAAAATGTGCATATTGAATATTTTTAGGTGGTGGTAGATAAATTTGCCATATTGCCTGTCGTGTTAACCACGCTGCAGCAACAGAACGTGAGACTTTTGCTGCTTCAGATAATTTAGTAATAGCTGATCTGCCTCTCCAATATCCTCTTGGGCTATAATAAATGGATTCCATTATAATATTTATATAATTAATTACCAGCCCCTAACATTATTTTACTTTTCATGGCAGATTTTGCTAGAAAACTAGCTAATTTATCTCTGACAGATTTATTAGGTATAGAATTTAATGCATGAATCAATTTTACATCTGCGAGATGCCTTTGTTGTAAATCTTTACTTTTATACGCAACATCATGAACATGACACGCTTTATCAATCTCCTGGTCTTGGTTGATCTTGATCATCAAGTCGGATATCGAGTCGAGTTCCAGGACCGCAATAATTATATCCTGGTAAGTGTTTCTCACTGGGGTATTTAGCCCACGCAGTTCCTGGTAATTTTCCTAATAAAGCGGCTATATCTCCACCTGTCTTTGTTTTAACAAATTTGTATTTTTTCGTGCCACATTTTACACATTTGCCTGTAAGTGCACGTCGTTTATTTTTTGTTGTTATTGTAGTTAATTCAGCAGTGGGTGTAGATGCTCTACATCGAACACAATATAGACTCATATTATTTATTATATGGATATAATTGACTTTTCGGCGACACGAAAACAGGAGCCAGTGAAGCATCATCCAGCATTACCAAATTCGATAAGGATGATTATAATAGGTCCATCTGGATCAGGTAAAACACAACTATTATTAAATTTAATAATGCGATGGTTAAAATGGAGTAAACTGTATTTAGTAGCACCATCCGTAGATGATCAACACTGTTACGAAGTACTTAAAGACTTTAATGAAAATGCAAAATTGCTGAATGAAGATGGTGATGATGTTGTTGATTTTATTACCGATATTGATGAGGCTCCATCTGTAGATGACGTAGATGGATTTATTAATAATTTAGTGGTGTACGATGACGTTATGTTGGACAGACAAACAAATCCAGCTAGAATATTTTCTCGAGGTAGACACAAGAATACAGATGTTATATACGTCACACAACGATATACACAAATACCTAAAGTGATCAGAGACAACTGCAATATTTTGGTTGTGTTTAATGGAATAGATAATTATAAAATAAAAAAATATTTACTATACCTGGTGTTCAGGGGATATGGATATGATGAAGTTGAAAAACTTTTTTGCTCAAGCACAGGCTATTCCATTTGGATTTATTACAATAAATCTACATGATCCAAGATCTAGATATCGTATAGGTCTTGATAAAATCTTTGGTTAATTACAGCAGCAGAGCAGCAGGCAGGGTGGTCGACAAAAAATGAGTGACCCGACGAGTAAACTAAACGCATTATAACATAAAAAACAAAAAAGTCAAAAATAAAATAACAAAAATGAGCTAACCCAAACAATTTATTATTCGTTTTTCAAACTATACGGTAATAATAAAAGTTAAGAGGTTCGGTTTAGCGTTATTGACCTTATTTTTCAGCCCCTGTATGAACCTTTATTTTTGTAAAATAAGGTCTCATACAAAGTGGTCTGTTCACCCTGCCTGCTGCTCTCCAAGATGGCCACTGTTATCGCCATTTTGGACATCAGATCCATACCATTTTTATTTATCCAGCTAGACTTCATACGAAGTCATCTGGTAAAACACTGTGTCATTACTATGTTACACTTAGTAGCTGTAGAAACAATAAGACTTTCAAATGGCTACAGTCCCGGCCATATTGGACTTACGTTCGGTACCATTTTGATTTTCGACCAACTATACATCATAAGACATCTTCTGGTGAAAACTCCATGACAATAATACTTGCAGGATTTACCATAATAAGATTTTTAAGATGGCCACTCTGGCAGTCATATCCGGTGTAAGATTGGCACCAGTTTGGTTTAAGACCGACCTGTCATCATAGTCTTCTGGCAAAAGACCTATGACATTATTACATTTCATTCAGGAGAAGTAGGAATAACAAGAATTTAACGATGGCCACTGCGTCTACTCTGTCAATTAGGACCAACTAAACATCATAAAAAATCTTAAAGGAAAACTCCCATGTTCGTATACGTTCAGAAGGAATAGCGAAAACAAGATTTAATGATGGCCACAATGGCGACCATACCGGCCATCAGATTGGCACCATTTCAGTTAGAACTAACTAGACGTCTTAATAAGTTATCTGGTGAAAACTATTTTATTATTACTCCACACTCAGAAGGAGTAACAATAACAAGATTTTCAAGATGGCATTGTGGCATCCTTATTGGACTTCATATTGACACCATTTTCACTTAAGACCAACTTAAACATCAGAAGTCTTTTAGTGAAAATTCCATGTTGACATGAAAATCAATTCAGGAGGAGGAACACTAATAACATTTTTAAGCTGGATACTGGCGGCCATATTGTACATCAGATTCTCACCATTTTCATTTAGATACACTTAGACAATAGGATGAATTTGTGTTTTAAGTTTCAAGGTAATCCTCCAAGTAGTTTAGGAGGAGTACCAGTAATACATTTTGCTAACGGACGGATGAATGACGGACGACAGACAACAGACCAATCCATAAGCTCTTCTGGTTTATGACCAGTACAGCCAGAATTTAGCCGGTGCGCTCATACAGAAAGGCTAGGTTTAACGCGTTTCCAACTGAACGAATCACGAGAAGATCTTAACTAGGAGTCATAGACTTCTACTAGCCGTAACAATGCACCTTATAACTTTGCATGAAAACTAATGTAAGTAGACAGATCGATTGAGATGAGTCAACAGTGAAAGTTGAGATCTTGTGAGCTTTGTGCAGAAGAGAGCCCCTGTACTGCGACTGAAGGTACGTCTCCTGGGCTTGTCTACCAACTGGTTGAGAAGATTCTTGGGGCAACAGAGGAACTATCAAAATGGAGATCCTGACTTTGTGCAGAACTTGCGGTATCATCCTGAACGGAGGGAAGACGTAAACTAATAGACGATCATATTTATGGATGAATGTATCCACTACCTAGGCCTTGCAATCTCGAACTGGGAAAACGTAAAACGAGAGCTTGTATTTTAGCCTTGTCGCAGATAAGTTCATCAATGGTCTCCGACACTGTCTGAACACTTACTCAGCTGCAGATCTGTTAGGACTGCATTGCATTTCCTGATAGAATGTCTACCAAAATATTATTCCTCCCAGGAATATGAAAAACTGTGAAGATAATCTTTTCTGAGTTTCCCCAGCAAATGAGGTTCCCAATATCCATGCAAGGAAAAGGAACACGTGTGCCTCATTGTCGCCTCAAGTACGCTAGCATCTATATGTTGTCGTTGGAGAAGTTCACACAGCAACTCCTGAATTAGTTGAAGCACCCCTGTATGGCTAATAATATTATCTTCATTTCAAAATTGTTTATGTGTAGGGTAGATTCTTACCGGGACCTCGAATCCTGGAGAATTTGCCCTTTCATCTCCAATGATCGCCCCACCATAAATTTGGCGCTGTAATGGATTTCGGAGGCGAGCATGGGGACTAATGTCAGAAAGCGATCCCGATGTGCCTACCAACTCGATTGGTTCTGAAATTCAGATCCTAGAGAATTTTGAGCTTATTCGAGATCTATGTGCGGTTTTCGGTTCGCCAAAATGAAAAACTGAAGGGCTGCGAAAGTGCAGTCTGAGATGCAAGTGCAGTCTTCGTTGGGTCCCCAGATGCATTAGATATGGACGAGCCGTCAGGGAAGATTTAGTTCACATCGTCTCCAAAAGTACCAGAATTACGTCTACTCTGTCCAGTATGACACGGACAAAACAGTTCTTGGTGAGGAAATTCCTCCACACGTATACGAAATCCTCAGATAATACTAACTCCGATTTCCCTCCGTTTGGGAAAAACTAAGTCGGGTCCCTGTGGACCTGTAGTTAGACGGACCTCCGAGGTTCTCAAAGGAGCCTACGAGGTGACTACTCTCATTACTCTGGCAAAGACTCTTAGTGCATATGCAGGACGAACGGCAGAGCGCGAGCTTGGAAAAACCTCCCGGTGCAGACAAACCGGACGTACTTCCTGTGAAGAGGAAAAGCTGGTATGAGACGGTACTAATTCTGGAGATCGATGGAGACAGGACAGTCGACAGGAATGATGGCTTTTTGTTTTTGTGGGTTAACGCTATTACCCAGAACAGTATATGCTATACATGGCAGACTGTATATTTGGTGGAGGAAGAAACCCGGAAAACCATAGATAGACCCACCGACCCACGAGAAGCAACTGGTAGGCTTTCTTATACGTATAGCTTGGCCGTGTTGAAACTTGATCCTCGCGGATAGAGGTGAGATGTGTCAGTGATCAGTGACCACTTGTCTGCCTCGGGCTCCTGGATTTTATAGCATTTCCGACTGAGGCTGCGATCTCCACCTTGAAGGTTTCTCCTGAGGAAAAACAACTTGTTTAACGAAAAGATTTGAAAATCAGCCAACATTTTCCATCTTGCTTTGGATACGAGAAAAATCCTTAGGTAGATAGCCGAAGATTGGTAATTCGACCACCTTACTTCTGTAGAAGGAAGTGCACTTCTTTCCTTAAGAACACCATATTTTACAGGTCGAAAACAATGGGGGTCCTTGCCTGAAGAGGATGTTCCAGGAACTACAGTAAGAATCCTTCGTCTTTGATACAGAGGACCCTCCATCATCGGTTGAACTGCAACAGATCTCTGAAAAGAATTGTTGGAAAGAAGATGCATGGGAGGAGAAAGTTAATTTCTCCTTGTGCCCTTCTGGCGACTTCGTCTAGAAACCGACGGGCAAGTGAAGGGGAGGGGGGTAAATTGCTGATGCTTGTTTCGTCGGGACAGAGGTGGATGCGATGGGCTCGTGTTGTTAGTCTTACAGGTCTTGAGATGACACAATGGAAATGGTCCCTCTGAAGACGGTCTCTCCCTCCAGAGGAGCCGTTCAAAAAGGTTCTTACTGTGTAAGGATTTAGACGTCTGCAGAGCAATATCCATGTGGAGGTAGAGTAGCTTCGCCGACGGTGCCATGTACAAGGATAAGGCTTCACTTAAGAAATATATGAGAAAAGAGCGGCATTCGAGTTCATGGTGACAAGTTTCCTAATCTTTTGTTCCTATGACTTCAGCGTCTTTACTGCCTCGGCGTAGACAGAGGAACCGACCACACCTTATACTAACCAGCATATTCTTGACCCTTACTAAATCTTTGAGAAAGTTCCCTGACAGTAGTTGAATTGGTAGTCTCCTGTAATGAGAGAATGTTCTTGACCTCTGAACCTGAGTTCTCGGAAAACAAATCCAGTAGTGCAAGGCAGTTATAACCACGTCAAAAGATTATTTTTTGTCGGATGTCTGAGTCGATGGGCGGGAAGAGGTAGGGGACTTAAAGGGAGGAGCAAGTGCTGCCTCGGCTTTTTCTTTGACAAACTCGTTAGAGTCCACTAAGACCGACAAGACATCATCCTGCGTTAGCCCCCAGGCGGTAGGACACAGTGACTCCTTGTCTCTCTGATGCTGCGAAGACCTGTGGGTAGGTGGAGCCTCGTCCCATTACTTCTCACACAGAGTGAGGAATCGTCCATTGTAGCAGAATCGGCCGGTGTATCATAACACTTATTGACCTTCCTATAATATCTAGTAAAAGGAATCTACCCCCTCCTTCCTGTTTGTCTCCATGTAAAGTAGATGATTTGGGGCCGCGAGTCGTAACATCAACCCTGATATGAGGAAAATACTATTTAGTCCCATAAATGGGAGGGACAATTCACCTTCCTGGAAAGGATGTCCACACATCCCGTTGGGATTAGGAGGGATTATAACAACGTCAAAAGATTATTTGTGTCCAGTGTCTGAGGGAGTAATGAAGCCAATCCAATCCTCTTTATATGACTGGTGTAGGTATGATGAAATCCAGTTCCCATCAGGATTCGTCATAAGCATGGCGACAGGGTTTGCGACCCAAATCCTGTCCACGTACCAGAGCGGCTCTATCGACAGGTTTCTAATACTTGCAGGCCTATGACAAGTGACTGCTGCCTGATGACCAGTCACCGGCTATTGATATTTCAGCCATAATAGCCAAAGCACATTTTTTATTCCCGAACCCCGTGACACTGTTGTATTTAGAAAAACCCGATTCAGTAATCTTGGAAAAAAAAAAGAAAAAAAAAAATCCACCACCACCTCGATATACACCCATAACAAGTAGCATGTATAAATGGTAAACATTCTTGCTAAGAGCTTGTGTACAACTATCCTTTGGGCAGTTTATACAGCAAATTGTTATAGAAACAATTAAAATTTAAGATGGTCAGATACAAACAATCACCGCTTCACATATTACTTAACTGGCTGACAATAGCTTGTGTGATATGGTAAGTTTTTTCAAAACTCATTGGGCTAATTTACATAGTTAAAATTCACAAAGTCGAAGAACCCATTTCGTGTTAAGTTACAGGAAAGTCAAAAAGATGTTAAAGAACAAAAACTATTATACATCCTTACCATGAATGAAAATGTATGAGCTATCTTTATTAATGAGTTTGGCAAGTTTGTGAACAGCAGCAACGTTTATTTGAAGTAGGATTTTACTTCATATATTAAACGCAAAATAACACTATTTTAGTAGTCGGAATACTGCTCAGCTGTGATTCACATTCAAAGGCGAAATGTCAAAACACATTTGTGACTATTCAGAAACAATGAACTGTCAACAAGCATGCAAAGACCAGCAAAACTAAATTTAAGAACTCTTGGTTGGCAGAATTTGACTTTGTGACCACATATCAAGAGGGAGCATTTCATTATTCACACATAATGCAAACACCATATCAACATATGTCATTCTGGGGTGTGCGACATTCATCGAAATAGTACCACCTATATGTAGAACATTCGAATTGCTGAACTGAACATTCAGATCAGTTCTCTTTATTATCATTTGTTATCTTAATCTTGTTAAAATGCCTACTTATAATCGACACATACGTTTTAGGATGATTTGAGCCATGAAAGAGACTGATTATAAGATAATAATAAGCACCTGCGCATGTTTACACAGCTGATTGTGTGTTGATTAAAAAGCCTGCCTTGAGACCCGTACAGGACAGAGGCATTTATAATTGCTGTATTATTTTAAGGCCTCCAAAAGACGAGAAATTAGTATGCCCCTCACCGAATGTAATAGTGTCTTGGTCAAGCTGCATGGATACAATTCTAGCAATATCAGTATTATGGCTGTAATGAACTGCTCATTTTTGACCAGGATTTATTCGGAGAATTCTGCAAGGACGTTTGTCTCCAACGAGTGCAAAGATGAACACAAATGATACTTACATTAGATTCAAACCCTCTACAGAACTATTGAGAATAGGAAAGATTGCATGTAATTAAGCATATAAATTGCCATCGAATAGATTTTATAGAGAAACATCGTGCGTGCTTTTATCTACATTCAGTATATTTGTAATTGTTTCAGCGCACAATAGGCTATACATGGCAGCCGGTATGACTCGTGGAAGAATAACTTGGGAGAACCCCGTTAAAGTTCACCGACCCACGGGAATCTATTGCCAGTCGTTCTTACATACCCACACTGGCAGAGCCCCGAGACTCGAACCAACACGGAGGCATTTGAGATGGCAATCATCAGTAAAGGCGAGCGCTTTTGACCACTTGGCCACCTCGGGACTATATTTATAGTTATGTGAGTGTTTGCGCTTGTATGTGTGCGTGTGGCGACAATATTTGACTATGATTCGTCTACTAATTACCTTTTTCTTTGGAAGTGTATTAGACAGGTTATTTTCTTATATTTTCATTTGAATTTCTGAATATTTTCTGTATTCAAATGGACCACGCTCTTGTTTGTGTTCAGGTGCATTGACTCTCCCTCCACCCCGTAATCTCACCACACGTTTTGATTCTCAATTTTATAAGAGGTGATTACTAATTTTAATTATTTTGTACTTAACTGTTTCTATTGCATAGCTGCTAGCGCTGTTACCTCGACCTAAGAACGAAATTTTCTCCTCCCATTAGGATGACACCATGTGCTTCCAGAACAAAAGATCACCCCCGACCTGAAAACCCCACAGCTAATGGGCATGCATGCCTGTGTCTATTCAATTATTTTGATGAAGCAGTCTTACTTAGTTGGACATCAGTGCCAGGTTTCTGGCAATAAGAACAGGGAAGTGTTGCATCATTACAATTAGTTTTACCACCCCAAACATTGCGTTTAAATATCAGTAACCCCATACATTTATTGCAAAGCCGAATTGATCAGTTTGGTGGAAGGTTGATGATCCATAAACTGACGAATAAAAATAAACAAACGGAATACTCACCTTCACAGAAGAACAGTAGATTACTGCGGGATGGAATCCACATGGGCCACTTCTTGAGGAACGATGATTGGGCCCATTCCGAAAATGCCTTTATATTGGTGCGCTAATAGTCGAAAGCAAAAGGAGAAGAAAGTAGTGTGACAGTGCCGAAATGTGGCCTTCATCACATCCTTCAAAGACGAATAAGTTAGATAGACCCATGAGGCAGGAATCATCCGATCCTCATGGGTTTAATTTTCACGAATGACAGATACCTATCAGTAAGAGATTGGTAAACTCTCTTGACAGTTAATGTAATCCACCAACAATTGGTAAAAGCTGAACTATAGGCCGAATTAATGTGCAGGAAAGGACGCTTCTTATCCTGACTTCCCTTGTTAGAGGCTGCCAAGCATGAAACCCAGAGCTCTACTTGGTCATAAAAGTTTATCCTGGCCATCCCTAGAAAAATACAGCTGAGAATGCGGATCTCAATCGGGAGT
>JAECUM010039351.1:0-24230 GCA_016617855.1 Megalonaias nervosa
TCCTTAAACTTCGTCTAAACTCTGGTCTATAGATGAGGACTTGCTTCAGACATCCTTGTCTCTCCACATAGATCCTTCTTTTCCAAACAGTCGTCTCGGTGATCCGGATAATGGTCCATGATGATTTAACATACATGGGTAGGTCCGTACGGAACAGCATCGACGATACGAGAGTAGAGGATTCAACGTTTGTCCACATCTTGTGACGAGAACAGGTGAAGGGAATGAAGTGAACCGCGTTTATTTATAGTGAAAGAACGGATCGAAACGGATTGAGATTGTTCACCAATCCCAACACGCGTTACAAAATTCACCCACCGCCCGGAGTCTGTCTTCCAATCCGAAGAGAGCTACGTGAAACGTCACATTCCCTAGATAGGTGCGCTAGCATCTGTGCGCAGTGACTTGATGCGACATTGTTTCTTGAAACATGACGGAAATTAAGAAGACAGAAAGAAGAATTGGAGAAATTTTCGCAACAGCAGAAAGAAGCAGAACAAGCTTTTCTCCTTGAACAGCAACAGCAACAAGAAGAGGCAAGAAGGATACAACAGGAAGAAGAAGCAGAGAAGAAACAAAGTCTAGGAGAGAAGGAGAACAGTGAAAGTCAAACGGTAACGGTACTTTTGGACATTTTGGCAGAGTTAAGAAGTCTGAAACAAATGTATCAGACTTCTTTATTACGACCCAAGAGAAAAAGGCCTTCCCGAGCCAAACAGCCCAACCCGGTTACTACGCCGGAGATACCACCCCTAGTGATTTCTACCCAATCATTGACAGGAGCAAATCCAGAGGTAGGCCTTGGCCGTGGCAAAGGCTTAAGGCAGTTAAAGCTGATTGCTTCGTTCTGGTTGCTTTTAAAAAAAAAAAAAAACGCCCAGCGGTCCTTTTCAGGGCCACCCATTTTTTCGAAAAGAGATAGTCTCATTTTGCCTCAGGCAATTAAAACTCAAAATCCCTTTTTTAACCCTATGATATATGTGTGTAAGTGCGTGAGTGTAGGCCCTTATTTTAAAAATCAAACCCAAGAGACACTTACGTTTTTTCAGTCTGGTATGTTCTGCTACAAATTTTACAATCCAATTCACAACACAACACAACACTTTAAAAAGTTCATTGACTTCTATGTCTATTTTTGTTCACTCTCTCTCTTTTCTGATTTTCTTCACTTTCACAGGTTTTTCCTCCTCTTCTTCCTCACTTTTTCTCGTCTTCTTTTCTTCTTTTTTGAATGTGTCGGGGTTCTTCATTTGCCGAGGGCACCTCTTCTTCTTCTTCCTCGTGCTCCTGTTGTTTCTTAGCGCAGTCTGAAGACCAATGTCCTCTCTCTTAACAATGATAACAGCTATTCTGACTTTTGTCTCTTTTGACAATGGTCTTGCATTTTTGACGGTCTGGACATTCTGTAGCCCAATGTCCTTTCTTCTGACAAATATAGCAAGTATCTTGACTTTTATCTCGAAAGGACGGGAAGTAGTCCGTCGTCTTGTCTGAAGAAAACTTTCGTATGACACCTAGCACAGATCGATCTATGTGGGTTCTTCCATCGTGCTGGTCGGTTTGAGAGTGAAATGAATACTAGGAAGGAAGGCACTAGCTTTTATATATACACTGGTCTGACATGAATATAAAGGTGCCAATGGCGTTTCAAATGTAGTCATTTAACTTCTTGCAGTCAAGATGAAACGATCGCATCTTTTCGTAAAGAAAGGAGAAGAAAGTAAGAGACAGAAACGTGACTTATCGCCTCGCACAGTAGCTGAAGTCTTGGCTCAAATTCATGCCAGCAATTTTGAAGATAACATGAGTGAACCAGAATCCAGACCCAGAGAGTCTACACCCAGCCAAAGTCCACCATCACCACCAGTAAACCCTGAAAAGTACTACCACATTCGAGAGACGGACAAACGCTCCTCTAGAAAATTTAGAACCACGGCCTACACGTACACGGTGAAGTTTAAAGATTTCAAGTCCGACGTACTGTTGGAGAAAGCAGAGGGGTTCATCACCGATGTTTGGGATTCTTTCTTAACCACACTGACACAGCATTGTGAAGCCAAAGAAGACGACCGCTTGAGACATTCCATTCATCACGACAGTTTGAAATCCCACGTTTGGATCGAGTTTAGCAGCCCAGCAGAATATACACCTTCCAAAGTCATCGACAAGATTCAACACGTGCAACAATCCAACGACATCTTTCACATCACCGATGGAAAAGCGACACTGTTCATGACCCACATGTCTCTTCCCCAAGGGACCGGACAGCGCAGTAAGGTATTATTGGTGGAGGACCTTCTCAACGTCAAGCGCAGCCTGGATCAAATTAACAATCCTCAAGACAAGATGTGCTTAGCCCATGCCATCGTGGTAGGACGAACGAATACCGACAAGAACGACACGGCAGAATGGAAAAGAGCCTGGAAAACCATTTAACGATCGGACCGAGCCAAACAACGAAGAGAAACAGAACTCCTGTTACAGCAAGCGGGGTTATCCAAAGACATAAACTGTGGCATTTCAAGACGTCTTGGCACCACGTTACACCTTGAAAGTGCACCCTCAAGAAGTGCGCGGCCTTCTGTTGTTTCGAGGCAAGAATTTCAAAGACGGAAAATACATTCATGTCTATCATCACGATGAACATTTCGATTCCATTACCAGTATCACTGCATTCCTGGGATATGGTTATTACTGTGAGAAATGTGACTATGGCTATAACAATCGAGAGCAACACAAGCATTACGGATCGAAATGTGAGGGATGTTTAGCCCCTAAACCCTGTCTTCACGAAGGACAAGAACGAGTGCATTGCCAGCTTGTCAACGTACTTTTGTCAGTCCGACCTGTTACCAACAACATCTAAAGACGCAAGGATCACAACAGAAATGTGTTTGTCAACTCCTGAGATTGTGCCCTACTTGTGAACAAGGCATACGTACCAACACTGCCAAGACTCACGTATGTTCAGGAAAGAAACGATGTCCCATTTGTCGCCAAATCGTGGACTTGGAATACGAATGTTACATTCAAAAATACCATTCCAAACATAAAGAGGAAGAAGATGACCAGAAGAAAGGCAAGTTCATCTTTTTCGATTTCGAATGCATGCAAGAGACCGGCATTCACATTCCTAATTTCTGCGTGGCTCACCGAGCGTGCGAGAAGTGCATCCAAGAGCCTATCTTTAGTCATTGCCCTTACTGCAGGAAGATTCCTGGAGGACGTGAAAAATTCTTTCGGGGACCGAACACGCTAGCCGATTTTGCCCAATGGATCTTAAACCCTATTGACGAGACGTGGAGCCAAGAAGACATCGAACATTACGGAGATTGTCATCGCTATGCCACGGTGATGGCTCACAATTCTCAGGATACGATAGACAGTTTCTTTTGAGATACTATACGGAACAAAGTACCAAACGTCCTAAAGTGACTTTGAACGGAGCCAAAATTATTTCCATGCAAGTGGGCTAAGTGCAGTTTAAAGATTCGATGAGTTACTTGACCATGCCTTTGAGCCGAATGCCTAAAACGTTTGGAATACTGAAATGGACAAAGGCTATTTGCCGCACTTTTTCAATACCGAAGCCAATCAACACGCCGTTCTACCCCATTTGATTGAGGATCACTACTACGACCAGGACAACATGCGCACCGAACAACGAGAAGCCTTCTCTGCTTGGTACCACCTTCACGCCTCGGACCCTTTCGATTTCAGGAAGAAATATTAAAGTATTGTCGTTCCGACATGGACATTTTACGGAGTTGCTGTGGAAAGTTTCGAGAGCTGTTCATGGAACAACGAGGGATCGATCCTTTGAAAGAAGCTTGCACCATTGCCAAAGCGTGTTCCTTAGTGTACCGCCAACATTCATGCCCGAAAACACCCTAGCTATCATAAGTCCTCAAACGACGAACTTTGTCAAACGTCAATACTCGGTCAAAGCCCTACGCTGGTTACATTACTTGTGTGACAAGGAAGACAAATGGGTATAATATGCCCGCAACGGAGGAGGCGAAAAAAACATTGGAAGATATTCGGTGGATGGCTGGGACTTAGAAAACCCCAAAATCGTGTACGAGTTTAACGATTGCTTATTTCACGGATGTCCCATCTGTTACCCTCAACGTGACACTAAAAATCAGTTTTTACAACGGACTATGGAAGACCTGTACCAGGCTAATTGACAGCGGAGATGGAAGTTAGAACAGCAAGGATACCAAGTGGTGGAAATGTGAGAACACGAGTACGATCACCGTTTGAAAACCGATCCCGAGTTTAAACGCATCGTGGAAAGTTACAAGCTGGTGGACCCTCTGAACCCGCGGGACAGTTTGTACGGAGGACGGACGAATGCCATCTGTTTGCTGTACCAAGCCGACGAGGAGAAAGGAGAAGAAATCAAATACTTGGACGTGTGTTCACTGTATCCTTACGTGTGCAAATATTGTCACTTTCCCGCAGCGCACCCGCAATTGCTGACGGAACACATTGACCTGGACAAGTTCGACAATACGAAGGATTGATTAAGTGCAAAGTCTTGCCTTCCACGAACTTGTACCATCCCGTGTTACCTCACCATTGCCAAGGAAAACTGATGTTTCCCTTGTGTGGTACTTGTGCTGAAACGTGGAACCAAGACCGACCTTGTCAGCACACCCAAGAAGAACGCGCCTTGACGGGAACATGGGTCAACGTGGAATTATTTAAATCTCTGGACCTCCGATACCAACTGTTAGAAGTGTACGAAATTTACCACATTCCCAAGACAGTAAAACAACACAAGGGCAATGAGATTCAGAAAGGTATTTTCGCAGACTACGTGAATGCCTTTTTGAAACTGAAACAAGAAGCCAGTGGATATCCTTTCTTGTGCCACACTCCCGAAGGCCAAAAGAAATTCAAAGAGAAATACTGGGAACAGGAAGGCATCACTTTAGACCACGTGGAGAAAAACGAAGGAAGGCTATCGTTTGCCAAAGTGATGTTAAATTGCTTGTGGGGTAAAATGGCACAACTACCGTGTTTACCCAAGAAATTTGACAGAACCTTCCTGCTACTTCCAGATGATTCACGACAAAGCCAAATACATGAAACACGTGGACATCATTCGTGAGGACTTGATCTTCGTCAATTACGAAGAAGAACTGGACATTGTAGAAGCCGACGAATTTGGAAATGTCATCATTGTGGCCTACGTGACAGCCAATGCTCGCTTAAAACTGTACGAAGCTTTAGAACTGTTAGGAGATCGTGTGCTGTATTTTGACACTGACAGTTGCATACATCGATCGACTAGGTCAACGTCACCCTGTCATCGAAGGAAACCGTTTAGGAGCCTGGACGGTCGAGCATCCTGACGACATGATTCTAAGTTTTGCAAGTGGTGGTCCCAAAAATTACTGCTACGAATACCGTGACCAACATGGAGAAGTGCACACCGAGTGTAAAGTGAAAGGATTGACTCTCAATCATCACACCAGATGAGTGGTGAACTTTGGCATATTGAAAGAAGCCTTGCAGTCTAGAGAGGATGGAAACTTTAGAGTGACCACCTACGAACCGAACAAGATTGTACGTTTACCCACACACCAAATCGTCAGTCGGCTCTTGGAAAAAGTCTATCAAATCGTGTACCAGAGCGAGTACGGCTTCCCAACCACTTCACTTTACTGTACGGACACACTGATATTGGTCAGCATATAAAAATGGACAACGTCCAAGACCGATATTTCATTGTAACTACCAACACCAAGCGAGAAAGATGAATCATTTCAGAGAAGCACAAATGAAGTTCAGACAAAAATGGACAACGTCCAAGACCGATATTTCATTGTAACTACTAACACCAAGCGAGAAAGATGAATCCTTTCAGAGAAGCACAAATGAAGTTCAGACAGGCACAATTCAAGTTCAATAATGCTCAAGTGGAATGCGATGCTGTGCCATGCGATTGCAGGGATGCCGTACTCTGTGACCTCAGTGATTCAATATCACATCATGGGAACTTTGCTACGACTACCACTATACCTACAATGGAAAGTGATGCTGTGTGTGTCAAACCTGACGGATGCGAAAGCGATGCCACTCGTCATCGTACACCTTTTCACTTTACTGGTTTACTTGGTGGACGTCATCATGAAACCATGCGACTATCACCCTACGGATCTCATCCAAAACTGTGCAAACGCCTGCAGATTTCACCGCACCCTCATCGAAATGAACCTGTGAAAGATGAATATTCGTTCTCTGTGCGTTTGCCTGAATACTGCGACTTTGAAAGTCGATTCCAAACCTTCCGAGGAAAATGGCCAAAATATCTGGGAGGACCTACCCCCGAAGAATTAGCTAGAGCCGGATTTGTCTACTTGGGCGAAGGAGAAAAAAATCAAGTCTTCAGTTGCGGTGTGTCACTTCACGAGTGGGAGAAGAAAGATTCCGCTTACTTGGAACATGCTCGATGGTCTCCGGATTTTTGTCACTACCTACCTTTAGTGGGAACTCGTAATTGAAGTGGCATACCATGTCGTTTAGGAAACCAGCCTGGCTAGGAGTGAAACGTTGGACAACACCTAGACAAGTATCTAAACCCCATTTAAAAAATAATATTCAAATATTACTAAACGAATTGCATGAGAAGATCTACAAGGAAGTTTGGCAGGGACTTGTCAGAGCAAAATCTCAGTTGGTGACTGAGGAACTTTTATGTCGAGAAATTCACAAGAGGAAATTGACAAAAGTGAAGAAACAAGTCAGATTTCTCTGGATCAAGTGTGCGTTCTTCCAAATATTCCGCTTTAGACCATTTACATTAGAAGATTTTAATGTCATTCTTGACCGTTTCCTGGAATGGCAATAGTCAGTAATTACTACATCCGTCACTTTCGCTCTAGGAGAAGCGTTTGACTGACATGGTTATGGATGCTTTACAAGAGAACATTCGTGGTTTGCCTGTGGAATTGAGAGAACGCATTTACCGAGAGTTGGTCAAAATACAAGTGAAACGCAAAGAACAATTGCATCCGTTGCGTCACCGATGTTTAAACCATTGGTACCTGAATGCTATAAGAGGACTGATTCTGATGAAAGTGTTCCAGTGGTCAGACATTGATCAACTACTCGTGGGCGAGAAGGATTGGTTTGCTGTTAATGATTATTTTTACTACAAGGTACACTTACTGCAACGAATTCCTGAAGAAGAGTTATAGGGTTACCAAAATCTTTTACACAAGGTAATCTTAGTTCAAGAGGAAACTTCTGAACGGTGTGTGATGTGCATGTTAGTGACTAAACAATTTAGATCTGCCACTGAAATACAATCATCTCCTTGGAGAAAGTACACCTATTGCCTCCAACAAAAAGTGGTATAAAAACATGCTACCATGCCTCGACCTTTTATCATTCGTGATACATCAGATTCCGTGGAAGAAAATCAACGACAATATTCAAACGGTGGAGGATTACCAACACCTATTACGAGAACTGTGTTCATTGAATTGCGGTCGACGTGAGGTGTGTGTCTAGTGACTTGCTTTCTGGCATTTCGTTTACCAACCGATTCCTTGTGGACTCTTTTTTCGAACAGTACATACCAACCAAAATATGAAACTGGTCCCTTTAAATGTACACGAGAGATTCATTCTGTTAAAAGCCTTGCGCTTTCATCTCGATACTTCTCGACCTCTACAGGAAAACAAGATTCGTCAACTTTTAGGTACTGAAGATGTGTACGATGATGTGTGTGTAGCTTGTGACTTACACCCTCACTGAAAGATGTACGTGGCTGGAAAAGTTGGGGTTTCGAGGCTTGGACAAAAGAAGTCGCACACTATGCCCAAGATTTGTCATCGTAAAAAATTAAAACGTACAGTGAAAAAAGTAACTTTTAAACCTGTGTTAGTGACAGTACCAGAAGAAGAACCATTCACTTCAGGACAGGACAGGACCGTCATCGACATCCCCGAAAGGCCATTCCGGGAAGACCCCTGTGTGACTGTACCAAGGAATGTAGAGACTCTGAGAACATTACACACTGTCCCTACCTTACCACATATTGATCACCAAAAATGTTGTACAGAGACTTGTTTATATTCCACTATGATCGGCTTGATGTGTCTTTTATTTATGTACGTAACCATTTGGCTTTTATGTATTTTTGTTTTTCGTGTTGTTCACAATTAAAGATAACGATAAACATGTTCTGAAAAACAGTATAAAAACTCTTTTCTTGTCTGTCTTTGTGTCAAAAGTGACATTCTTTACAGTACTATGGCTACCTCTACTGTCTGTGCTCCCTCTTCCTCCACTTGCAAAGTCATTGACGAACACTTAGATCGTGCCAGATGGGAGGCCTTGTATCTTCGCCATCCCTTTAGCATGCTCATTGCTGGACCTAGCAGTTCAGGTAAAACCGAATTTGTCAAACGTTTGATCGAACATAAACATCATTTGATCGATCGTCCACCTCAACGAATCGTGTGGTGTTACAAAGAGTGGCAATCGGCGTACAGCCTTCTGCGAGAAAGTCAAGGCGATTTCATCGTGTTTGTGGAAAGCATTCCTGGCGAAGACGACCGGATCGTGTCTGACCCTAGTCAAACCCATCTGGTCATCTTCGACGACATGTTAGTAGAAGACGAAGAAGAAATTTAACTGTGGTTTACGCGCAAATGGCATCATCGTAATGCCAGTGTCATTTACATCACCCAATATTTGTTTCAACAAAGTAAAGCCCATCGCACCATCAGACTCAATGTTCATTACGTGGTCTTGTTTAAAAGCCCTAGAGATGAATCGAAAGTGCAAGTCTCAGCCAAACAGTTAAGAATGATTTTGGCTGACTCATGCGTACGACAATGCCACTCAAACCCTACACGCCTATTTACTCGTGGATTTATAACCCACCACTCCCGAGTATTTGCGATTTCGTACCCATCGGTTTCACCACTGGTGCCAAGACGGAGGACCTGTCGTGTACACGTCTCCGTCGACTTCATAAAAAAGTTAACAAAAACCTCGGTCACTTTTGGTCTGTCTCACAGTGTCAACATGACATCCCTTCAGTCTCATCTTCCCGTCAAATTGATTCGTGCCTTGTACGGTATCAGTCGCGAAAAAAATCCACAAATACGTGCTCGTGTCTTAGAAGCCAGTCTCAAAGAAGTCTTACGATGGTTTACGGGGACAGCACATCAATTACTGCAAGGCAGCATTCACATTCCACATCAAACCAAATGCTTTTTTGAGAGAAACAAAGTAGTCTTGACGCAACTGGCCGATCCTCGCACTGACACTCAAACCAAAAAGAAAATAATTTTGAAACCTGGAGGTAGCGGTTCTCTAGGAGGTGTCATCATTCGTTCCCTCTTAAAATGGGATCCCAACGCTCCCATATTGTCGTCCCCAAGAATAAAGCCACTCCCCGACGTACCCAGAAGAAAACGAAAAAGAGTAACGGTGTCAAGACCAGGTCACAGCCTCAGAAAAAGAAAAAGAAAAGCACATAGAGAACAGCATCTACCCGCAAGAGAGGGAACCTTACATTCGCAAACTCCGACCTGCCACAACGGTGACTGTGTCTTCAGTAGCCTCAGGTTCTTCCAGGCCTCCGTTGCTGGTGATGCCTGCAAGCCTTTTTGATACGTGTCTTTCCTAATTTGATGAAAAATTGGAAACCTGCGTCTCCAGAAACTTCTCCTCCAGTGGTGACACCCTCATTCTCTTTAAAGGAAGTGGCCGCTGCTCACAAAGTACCTGCCCCCAAAATCAAAGTCCAAAAGAGATCGGGTGTGTTAAAGAGTTTACTGGATTTGTCCAAGCAAGAACTGTCCCGATTGAGTCCGTTGCGAACCCCTCCACGACGTGTGAGTGATGCCTGCCATGAAAATGATACGACGAGCCGACAATCAGTGGCGACGCATTCCAGTATAAAAAAGACCTGCGGTAAACGATAGGTTCAGTGTTTTTGTGCACCCGAACGCCCAAAGATGTCCCCTCAAAGACGTGCACACAGTCACCATCGTCGTTCTTCTGTCCAAAAAGGAAAAGGAAAACGAAAAGGACAGTCACGTCATCCGAAAAAACACTTAGCCAAACATCAACGTCTGCCCTGAAAAGACACACTCGTCCAAAGAGATGCCACCAAAAGAGAGGATTTTTCTTATTAATAGATAAGTTAGTAGATAATTTCGCCAAAAGATAGAGAACAAGCTCCAAAAAAATAAGATAAAGGATGCATGTCAAGCCATGGACTTCAGTGTATTTTGTGCCCCAAAGATGTTCCCTCATCGTCGTTCTCCTCTCCAGAAAGGAAAAGGAAAAAGAAAAAGACAGTCACGTCATCCGAAAAAACGCTTAGCCAAACATCGACGTCTGTCCCTGAAAAGACACTCGTCCAAAGAAAAAGAGAAGTCACCAAAGAGGAGGATTCTTTGGCGATTTTGGAAAACAAATTGTCACCTTTATGAGGAAGCGATAGTCAAAAAAAGAAAAAAAAGAATAAAAGGCCGTGTGACAAGTCATCGACGTTAGTGTATCTTTTCGTGTATGCCCCGGAACCAACCAACAAACAAAGATGACACCCCCCCAAAAGACATCCTTCTTCTACCCCAAAGGAAAGAAAAGGAAAGGACTGCCTCCTCGTTTAGTCAAACATTGGGACATGTTGTCCGTCCTGTCCAAAGCATCTCCACCCATGCGAAAAAAGCTCAATCAAACCGCCTCCAAAGACGTCATCTTGTTGTCTGAATGTCTTGAAAGGAACGATACCTTTGTCTAAAAACCAGAAAAAAATGCTTAGTCAAACATCGACACGTTCTTCGCCAAATGATCCAAAAGAAAATACCCATTCGTCAAAAGAAAAAGATGTTGCTGCAACGCGAAGGATTTTTACCCCTGTTAGGACTTCTTACCAATGTAATAGCGAAACCTATGTTGGGTATGTTGAGAAATATTTTACATGCCATAGCTCCAAGATAAAAGGGTCAAGAAGAGAAAAGGGACTTTTGGAGTCAAAAGATCTCAGACGTGACCCTTGAAATCTGATGGAAGGACGAAAATTGGCTTTAGTGCCTTACAAATGATAGATGGAATACCATCGTTGGCAAGAACAACGGGCTCCACATTTACCTCCCAATCCTCATTTGACCGAGATGTCCCAGTTACAACACGAATTGCAATCATTGATGGATCTCAGCGATTTGTCAGAAACGGAAAAATCTCAACAGTACGGTCATCTGTTGCAACGACTGCAACTCTTTCATCAGAAAGCTTTAGACGAAACAGCTTAACCCGCTCTGAAAGATTTTAAGACCTTCATGAAATGTCCATCACCACCACCACCACTAGCCCTAGTGATCAAGATAGAAAAAGAAGAAGAAGAGTTTCAAACTCCACCAGAAAAAGCACGCAAGTTAACAACAGCACCTACATCCAGAATTGGTTGGATTAAAAAGATGATGGCTACCCCTTCTTCCTCGGAAGAGAAAAAGAAAGCCAAGACAGAAGTGAAACAAGAATTGACTACCCCAGGTACATTCATCTTCCTCATCGACACCTATCGCTCGTCGGACACGTAAAGCATTACAATCCAAGAAAATACCACACAAAGAAAAGAGTATCATCAGTGACTAGTGGATCACTTATTAAAAAATGGACAAGGTGTTAGCCAGCATTTACTACGATCCATCCCATCCTGCAGGTTACGGAGGAGTTCAGAAATTGTATCGTGCTGCCAAAACTCGACTGAAAAGTGTCCGTTTACCTCAAGTGCAACGATGGTTACAAGAACAAGCCACGTACACCTTACACAAACCCATTCGACGAAAATTTTCCAGAAGTCGCACCCGTGTGGAGGGTATCGATCATCAATGGCAAGCTGATTTAGCCGATGTCTCTCATTTGGCCACCTACAATCGTGGCTACAAATATTTGTTTTGTGTCATCGACGTCTTTTCCAAATTTGCCTGGGTCGTGCCATTGACTTCCAAGTCGAGTAGTGAGTTAGTGTTAGTCCTCCAACTGGCGTTGAAACAAAGTGGTCGTCACCCTCTTCGATGGTAAACCGACAAAGGCACCGAATTTCTAAACCAAGCTTTCCAAAAAGAATTGAAGAAACGTGATATTCATTTTTTCGCTACCAAGAATCCCAAAACCAAAGCCAGCTTCGTGGAACGTTTTCAACGCACCTTGAAAGAACGCATGTGGAAATATTTTACACCTTAACACACTCTCAAGTACATCGACATCTTACCGGATCTAGTCCAAGCTTACAACGAATCTTACCATCGGAGCATCGGACATCCCCCCCCCAAGAAGTGACTCCCGACAACGAAGTGACCGTCTTCGAGCGTCTGTTTGGTACGTCCCCGACGGTGACTGTCCCCAAGAAAGGTGGAGTGTTGGTAGCAGGAGATTGGGTACGCATTGGCAAAACCAAACGCACTTTCGACAAAGTTTACTTACCCAACTGGACCACCGAATTGTTCGTGTCACTGAACGAGTGCGTGGCCGTGATCTAATCGTCTATAAATTGGAAGACATGAACGGGGAAGTGTTAAAAGGAATATTTTCCTTACCCGAGGAACAACGTGTGACCAAAAAAGAAGACGACGTGTACGAGATCGAAAGCATTCTCGATCGAAGAACCCAAAAAGTGGGAACACGATGTGTCAAAGAAGTCAAAGTACGTTGGAAAGGATATCTTCCCAGCTTTGACTCTTGGATCGACATCATCGACTATAAAAAGAAGTGACCATCATGCCCTTCAACACAGCCTCAGCTACCGCAGTGACCACTCCTTCCCCCAGTTCTTCTCTGCAAGATCTACAAAAGCAACCCTTGTGGGTGTGGTGTGGAGAACGTGTGCCTACAACGCAAATCGTCTTTTTCTGCCAAATCTTTGTGATGTATTGTGTCATCGGTGCTGTCATTTCCAATTTGAGTTTGCAACAAGAAGACAAACAATTGTGGACCATTTTACTCAGCAGTTGCATCGGTTACCTTCTTCCCAATCGTATCTTGAAATATTCCTCTAACGGGAACAACAACAGGAGCCTTGCGTACAACAACTCTCTTTTAGACACTCCTCTGACCTCCAGCGACCCCTCGGACACTGGAACTCTGGAATTCTGAACAACCAATTTTACTTAACGTTACCCAGTGACAGTTCCCTGGAGGTGTTTCCCAATAACCCCTTATGCTGTTACACGGCCAAATTATCCCAGGCCATCCAATTGGATCCCGAAGCCCATTGGGAAGTGGCTTTGGTGGAAATGATTCACCCTATACAAATCAAAAACATTGTCGACAATCAAAACACTTTTACGGTAGAAGTTCATGACGAGCTAGTGCAACAACACTTGGAAGAACGCGTCACTGTAGGTGACTCTATGAAAACACAAGACCCCAAAACTAAACGGACCACTTATCGGTTGAGAATTTTCCCAGGCTATTATTTTAGTGGTCAACATTTGGTGAACACAATTGCTGACAGGTTCAATGGCGTGTTTAGCAAAAGCCTTGGAAAAAACCTGAAAAAGTGTCACGATGGAGTACCACAATATAGCTCGTCGCCTACTAATCAAATTTTCAGAGGACAAAGTATTGGCGTTTACATTTTGTCCAGAATTGTATGACATTTTGGGTGGAGACCCCAAGTTGATCAAGATTAGAAACGAAATGCCATCCGTTACCACCAACTTGGATTTTGCGAAATATTTTCGATTCCCCGTAGAAATGAACCAAGGACTCAATTTGATCTTTGTGTACTCCGATGTGGTGGAATACAGCGCGGTGGGACACCTCCGAACCGTTACTGCGTGTCATTCCTTTCAAAGTGGATTCTGCCACGAACGCTGACGAGGAAGGTGGAAACACCTATCACGTTCACCGCGAATTTGTACATCATCACTATTTGCCCGTCAGTAAGTAGTATTTCGACACTGTCAACATTACTATAAAAGGAGATCTGGGACAAAATATTCCATTCACCAAAGGGAAAGTCACAGTGACACTCTATTTTCAAAAACGATTACTCTAACCTCTTGTCAGTCATGTATCCTGTGTACCAAGGAGTCGCTCGACAACGAGGACATGGTTTAGGAGATATGCTGAAATCGGCCTTTCATTCGGTGGCTCCAGTTTTGAAACCGATGGTGACACGGGGATTGTACGCCTTGAAAGTTGCCGCATTGACGCAAAGTAAAGAATTTCTCCAAAATGTCATCATTGACAAACAAAATCCCAAAGAAGCCTTCTTGAGAGCAGGCAAAAATGTCTTGCTTCAAACGGGCAAAGACATTTTAGGCTGACGAGAAACTCCTATAAATGCCCCGGACGCTACCGAGTCAGGCATTCCTACTTCCCTGACGCCACAGCAAGGACAAGGCAGAAAGAAACGACGAAGGCACCCCTTCAGAGGACTTCACACCCGCAGAGCTAGAAAGACTAAGAAAAGAAAAACCGTCCGAGACTTAGACGTTTTTGATTATTAAAAAAAGAAAAATGATGCACCGAGAGTCTTGTGCTTGTTCCAAGTTGGAACTGGATCTGTTTGCCAAGCCACCCACCATGATGACGATGCAAGAATCCCAATGGGTCGAATTTCATCCCGTCTCCTCTTTGACGGATTCAGCTCCCATCAAGTTTGAAATCAAAGGACAGCCCGAAGGTTACCTGAAACTGAAAGTGATCAAAACGGACAACACCAATCCGGGAGCCGATGCCAGAGTAGCTCCCGTCAACAATTTCTTGCATTCCTTGTTCAGCGAGGTGGATTTGTACTTGAATAACAAACTGGTCAGCAGTAGCATGGATACTTATCCTTACCGAGCGTATCTGGAAAATCTCTTGACGTACGGAAAAGAGGTCAAGAACACTCATCTGGATGCTTGAGTGGTATGGAAACCTGACATAGCAGGTGAGGACACGTTTAACGACACAGCCCTTACAGCAGATGACAATCCCCACAATGTGGGTTTTAACGACCGTCGAAAGAAAATCCTGCAAGGTTGTAGTTTAGAACTGATAGATCGTTTGCATTTGGACATGTGGTTGCAAGACAAGTGTTTGCTCAACGGAGTGGATATTCGCCTCAGACTAAATCGCAGCAGTGTCGCTCTCCATTTGATGGCGTATGCCAACGAGTACAAAACCATCATCCAAGAAGCCAGACTTTACGTGCGTCGCGTCGAAGTGTTACCAAAAGCGGGAAACGACATCAGTTACACGATGAGCAGAACGACCGCCAAGTATCCGATACGACGCGTAGAAGTGAAAACGTTCACCATTGTTGCTGGACCCCTATCCAAGATCCAAGATCATCTGTTCCAAAGACAGTTACCCAAACGTTTAATCGTTGGTATCGTCAACAATGCAGCCCTCAACGGAGCCCACCATCAAAATCCTTTCCAGTTTAAGCACTACAGTGTGTCAAAGATCGAAGTCAGTCGCGATGGCAAGTCTTTGTGTACCAGACCCTTCGAATCTAACTTTCCCAGAAGAATTACTTGAGATCGTACTTGTCGCTGTACGAAGCTACCGGACAACTAGGAACCAACACCAGTCACTGTATTTCGTACCAAGATTCTGTAGGATGTTACACTTTGTGGGCCTTTGATTTCTCTCCAGACCAAGGAAGCGACGAGGAACATTTCCACCCTATAAAATCCGGTCAACTGCGTATGGAACTTCAGTTTGCAGAAGCTCTCACCGAGACGGTAAACGTCATCCTGTATGCCGAATTCGATAATACCACAGAAAGCAACAGTTTGAGAGAAGTCATTCTAGACTATTAGAAACAATGGAAGACTCTTATCCCTCTTTGAACGGGAGAGAATTTTTGGAAATGGAATGGGAGGATACCATGAAAAAGGAGAACCCGAAGACAAAGACGAAGAGGACATAGTGGTCACGTCCAGATGGCCAGAACAAGAACAACATTTAGTGTCCTGTTTTGCCAAACACCTGGCGGATAAAATTACGGAATTGACCATGAAAGATTGCTATGGATGTCAAAACGATCATCCCGGTCAAATTCAACACGATAAATGTCTGATGATGAGTCAAGAAGAAAAATTGGATATCTGGACGATGCTTGGAGTCTCATCTCGGAAGAAGCAGTGTTGCATGAGTGGTATAAAGGCTTGCGTGATCATTCCTGTCCTCCATTGACTACTCTAGAGATCTATCGCATCGAAGCTATCATAGAACAAAGTGCGGAGACGAAGCAAAAAAACGGTTACTTGTCAGAGATTTTCAAACAAAAAGTCAGAATTGAATTGATGACTTATCATTTCCTGTGCAAAGAAAAACAAAATAAAAAATGGATACCTGGGAACTTTATTACCTTTTGAACAACAGTTTGTACACTGCTTCTTGAAATCCTGTCGTGTGCGCCAAAGATGAACTACCTCATCGCAAACCTCAAGACCATCAAACTTATGTCATCAACACGGACGACAGTCATCTCCCAGGAAACCACTGGGTCGTCGTCTACTTCCGTAAAGAGGGTTGTGTGGAGTATTTTGATTCGTATGGATTACCCCCTTTGGAAGACGACATCATTGACTTTATGAGAAGAAATGCCCAGACGACACGATTCAATAATGTGAAATTACAAGGCACCGATTCCATGGTGTGTGGACAATATTGTGTGTATTTTCTTCATCATCGCAGTCCTGGATATTCGTTAGAACATTTAGTGACTTATTTTGATCGTAACTCTTCTAGAAATGATGAGAAAGTAGATCAATGGTTTTGTGTCCGTTATGGCTATCTTTTGTCTTTAGCTAGAAAACGTAGTGTACATCAATGGTCTCAGGACTTTCATCAGTGGAAATCTAACTTGACTTCACAACGTTGTCAACAATGTCAGAAAAGTTTGTTTGATGTTATTGTTAATTGTTAGTGGTTAGTTGTTTGTTGAATAAAAAATGTTGTGTTTTGAAAAAATATGTCTGTCGTTTGTTTTCCAAAAAACCCACTTAGAATATATGCTCTTTGACTTTCTCTCTATCCCTCACCATGACATTAGCTATCATAACGTTCCGGCTCAACAGAAACCCAGTAGGGATGTTTTCTATAACGTCCGCATTTGATCCATATAAAGCGGGTCGTCTCCAGTCTGGCCATCCATGGTTGACTCGACTACCTATGAATATGCCTTCCAGACTAGCCAAACTGAACGAAGCTTACGTGAATTTATATCGTGTCAGGGAAAACCTGATACCGATGCCTGAAGAGATAGAGAATGTCAGGATGTTAACAGTAGACTAAGACCTGGTAGAAGAGGTCTTCAGAAAGGAAATCAAGAAAGAACAAGAAGAGTGGACAGAGAAGTACAGACTTCAGAAGCAGCAGAGAGAACAGAAACAACAACAGCAGCAACAGCAACAGCAGCAGGAACCAGACAGAGGTTTTGTCGACTGCCGTGTGGACACCATGGAGTTCTTCTTCTCTAGCCGCAGAAGCAGACCGTATCCTGTAGGAAAGCCCGCCGTCAGACGAGGACGCAGTCTTAGACGATAAAAGATTGCCATCACTCCTCGTCAACAAAAACAGCCCTTTTTAGGGCTACCCCAAACACTCTAGAAAAGTGATACTAGTTCAATTGCCCAAACAATTGTATTTGTATGTTAAAAAAATAGAAGTGTGTCTATAAGCACTTCGTTTCTTTGTCATATCCAATAGTGCATGTCTGTGTTTGTAAGTAAAAAAGTCAACGTGAGTGTTTCTTTTAGGTCTGCGCGTTTGATGTGATGGTACGTTTTGGTGCCAGGGAATGTTTACCTTCACGTCCGTGCTCCACGGATATAAAGCGGTGCGCTCGTCAGTCTGGCTACCTGCGTTGACTAGTCAACATTGAATATGAGTAGGAGAATTGCCGAACTTTTAGAACTTCAGATTCACCTCGCCTCCTGTACGAGCTGGCCATGGAGGCCATTGCAGAAGTAGACCGGCTGAAAGAAGAGGAGAAAAAAGAAGAAAGAAGAGGAGAAGGAAAAGAAGAGAGGGATCCTGCCTCACCTCATGCTAAGGCCTGTGCGTGAGGTCAGCCTGAGGTGAGGACACCAACGCCTCCACAGCCAGTACCAGCACGGCGAACAGTTCCAGCACCAAGACCTGAGGCTCCCGAAATTGAAAACTTGAGAGAGCAACCACAACAACAACAACATCCCCAGCTCTGGTATAGAAGAAGACAGAGGGAAGTGTTCAGAATCCCAGAAACTGAGGATTGGGACTCTGAAGCCACTCAAGAGGCCTCTGCACTCCCAATCACAAATGTGAATTGGGCAAATGATTGGAGTAGGAGATGTGTCTGTGGTGACTGGCCTGGGAGATGTCACCATTAGCCAGGTGCATCTGATGTTCGAAAGGAAAAATAGCACTTCTCAGGGCTAACCAGATCTCTAGAAAAGAGAGACTATTCAAGTTGCCAATTTGTGTGAATGTAGAGTAGTGTGACTATAAACACTCGCTCTTTTACTGATGTGTGTGTGTGTGTCTGTGTTTTGCGTTCGCGTACGTTTGTGTGGATAGTAGATGTGGTGTGTTTTATGCATTCGCGTTCGTTTGTGTGGATACTAGATAATGTGGGTTTTATGCGTTCGCGTTCCTTTGTGTGGATAGTATATATGGTGTGTTTTATGCATTCGCATTCGTTTGTATGGATAGTAGATATGGTGTGTTTGTGTGCGTTCGCGTACGTTTGTCTGGATAGTAGATAATATGTGAAGTGAGTGTAAGGGATGTTTTCGTTCACGTCCGTGCTTCAAATATATAAGGCGGAGCGGTCGTCAGTCTGGCTACCCAGCGTTGACTAGTCAACACCTTTCGAAATGAATGTGTTTAATGAATTGAAACACAGTTGGTACTGGATAGTGGAGGAAAGGCTTCCTATGTGGTGCAAAGGCTTCAAAAGGAATGGAGGTTTCCAGGTAGCCTAGATTATGCGACCAGCCTGAAAGTAGCCAGAGGTCAAGTGCTAGGCATGATAGAAGAGCAAGTTGAGAAGTTAAGAGGTTTCATCCAACCTAAATATGCAAGAGTAGACACCTTGAAGGAGGCCCTTGATGTTGTCATCAGAGTGAGGTGCTTTTTGGAAGATATATTTAATTCGACAGAGTGGTCTTTTGTCAAATGGGGCTTTAACCAGTTAAAGAAAGCGGAAGACATGATGAAAAAGGTATTGGAAGAAGAAGTGAAGAAGATTAAAGATACATGGGCAAAAGAGAGAAACGACAAAGAAAACAAAAAAAGAAAGAGGAGTTTGACAGACTTAACAACAACTGGATGAAGCTGCAGGAAAAATTTAGAGCAATGGGACATCCTGACTGGATGCCAGAGAAGGAAAGAAGAAGAAAGGAATTATTGGAAAAGTGAAGAGCTGGTGGAAGAACTGGAGAAAATAGAAGAAGAACACAAAGACCCTTTTCAGGCAATATAAATATATATATATTTATATTGCCAACCAGGAAAAATATGTGTATCAATTCATATTCATAATTTCATGCACTTCGGATTTTGAAATCCTGTGAGTTTGCGCATGCCTGCACACACACACACACACACACACACACACACACACACACACACACACACACACACACACACACACACACACACACACACACACACACACACGTACGTCTTTTTATCAGATACTGCTGATATATAAAAGTCTAACTACTGTACCAATGGTCTAAAATAAGCAAGGTACAATGTTGATGACGTTAAATGATTCAACCTCAGGCTACTAATATCCTTAAATGTAACATTTGGTTAAAATGATACCAGAAATAGTAACTTTAGATGAGAAGCTTCATTGAAATATCTTTTTAATTTGGAAAGCAAGGTTCCTTTAATGTACCGCAGAAAAGTTCTCTTTGACATTATAATCAAGGAAAGTAATTGGCGTTGACATATATTGAACATTTGACAGTCAAATTATGTAACAGATGACAAAGATCAAATGATAGTTTTCAAAGTGTGATTACAGTAAAATCGCAATGAAAATTCGAAAGTAAACCAACCTTTGTAATGATAATTGCAGAAAATTATTTCGGCTAGAACCGGTACTATGCAATTGAAGTCAGTTACTTTGCTCTGGATCGTTGGACTCGACAGAGGAAAGTGATCCAACTAGTTTCTTGGGAAAAACGGCAACCTCATTCAGTATTGACGAGTTCATTGTTAATATATTTTTACGTTAGAAATAACATGATTCAAAGTGATTAGCTGAATGGATTCTAGGTGTGGTTATTTATATTTAGTCATACACTGTGAATGTTTGTACCTCATATGATCACATGTGGGAACACAAATCAGGGATGTGTTTGAAACCGTAGAAATTAGAGTCTGACCTTGAAATGTGACGACCATGGGATTGTGTGAAACGCTTAAAATGTTTTTATCACTGCCATATGAAATTAATTTTCTAACTGCATACGAGAGAGAGAGAGAGAGAGAGAGAGAGAGAGAGAGAGAGAGAGAGAGAGAGAGAGAGAGAGAGAATTGCTAAGTTATTGCTAATTTATATGGCTATACTATTTGGTTACCACATTTATATACATTAAATACGAATCATTATCAGAAACCCCCCATCAAAATATATATTTACAGCATTATTTATATTCTGTACTATAATCCATGCACGTTGCAAACGATTTGGTTTATAACAATATTCTTCAATCACCTAAAGGTCGATTTATATCTTTTTGGATAAAATCATGTTAAGTACAGATAGTTTTTGAATAAGATTATTTACCGACTAGTTCTTGAATAAGATTATATAGTGACTAGTTCCTCATCTGCATGATTCTGTCCATTTTGAATAATACATACCAAAATAGCTTGATAAGTAACTTTTTACAAAATACTACAGGACTGCCTTACTTGTGGTGTGAATGGGAACATCTTCAACTTAGCACCGTATGGATTGTTCGTGAAAGAGAGTTTTGATCAGTGTTATCAAAATTGGAATTCACAGTCACCCTGAGGGTTAAATCATCCCATATTCAAGTCGAAACTGTCATTAAAACTATACCTCGTCTTCTAACCAGAGAAATATATAAAAAAAATTTCACGATGTTTATAAAAGAAAGTGTCATTATATATCGATCGAAATGGGCTGATGACAAAACAACCATAATTTATTTTCGAAATAATGTTTTGATTTTTTAAATTCTGTAATAGTTTATTTTATTTAGTTCCTTCTCCAAGTAATTGTTTTTAATACAGCTGTTCATTTGTATTTAGTCCATAAGAACGAATTTAATATTTGCGATTCATATAATATAAAATTTTAAATCAAATGTAAGTTGGAAATTTAAGTTTATAAAAATATAATATAAACTTGACTTTTTTTATTTTACAAATATATTAGTCTTGGGAATACATACGGTGTAACATGTATTAAGCAAAACGTGATGGAACATTGTAAAATCTATAAACAGTAACTACTATTTTTAATGTTCTGAAATCCAAAAAACATAGTTAAAAATATTTGAAATTATATAATTTACCTTCTTCAAGGTTTTTCTGTTGCATTCACACGGATAAAACCTATTAATGTGCAACAAAAATAGAAAATGCAATATACTTACAAGCAATTTATCATCAAATTTATCTAACATTTTCTTATCATCATTCAACCATTTATTTTTGTGAATTGCAGAAGTGCTTCCTCCCATGTGTATTTTAATGCATGATTTATCCATTTCTGATTGAGCTGTATTCTTTTGCAGAAGTTCGTTTTATTTATGTCATTATTTTTTAAAATTTACTTTTTCTTCTTTAATTTCTTTTCTTTTTCTTCATTTTGTCAGTTTCTTTGGTTATTTATTGTTCTGTTCTTAAAAGCTCTTCTAATTCATATAACTTTACCTCCATGTGCCTCACATCTAATTTTACCTCCATGTGCCTCACATCTAACTTTACCTCCATGTGCCTCACTAAAATTTTGAGATCTTTGTTTGTATACTGTACTGTCTGTTGAACTCTTTCTATTCCAGCAGAGAGTGGACTTTTGTGAGTGGCTAAGTCTGGTTCTTTTAAATATTTCATTGCTTTGCTTAAATCTAAAATAGATAATTCGTAGATTGTTTTAAAAGATCTAATCGTTCTCATTATCCTTGATCCTTAAGTCCCCTGTCTTTCTATTCCTTGTTTTAAGGTAATGTTTATATACCCCTCTCTAATTTTGACAGGCTATTATTTACAGGTTTCAGTCCATCATCCAACTCTTTCACACCATTTTTAAAGTCATAACAAATATTTTATTATCTTCATCATTATCTTTCTTCTCATCGTTTCTAAAAAAAATTATAATTTTTTTGTTTAGAAATTTCGTTACTCTTAGGCTGATTGTTCAGTTTTCATCCTTCGTTCAACTGTTTGTAATATTTGCTGCTTGTATTTCACGTCTTATTTTGCTCTAACAGCTTGTAAAGCTTGTAAAGCAGTTGATTTAGTAATTATTCGTTTGGTAGATTAATCTAGCAGTTGATAAAGTAATTATTCTGTTTTTTATGATCGCCCCTGACCGATGTGAAAAGCAGTATATATAGTTATAAAACATATAGATATATATGTATGCGGATTTCTATCTAGGTTTGGGAAATGTATCTATGTATGTAGATATGTACGTTGTTACATTCACTAACATGGATTTACTTCTAACTCAAACTGGCTATTAGACGTGTCTAGTATTAAAAATAAAAATACCTCTTGGCATCCACATTGATCAAGATCTTAGCTGGAATACATATTTCAATCATATACGTGTAACGGTGGTCAATTGTCGAAATTTCTACCTCCCTGGTCGCTTGAACTTTATTTCTCCAGATGTATACTATCACTGACAGACTACGGCTATACTATATGGGGAAACACGTCCAGTTATAATCTATCCAGAACAGACAAACTCCAGAAAAGGGCCACCCGAATAATTCTGAAACTTCCTAAACGGCTCACTCGAAAGATTTGTTTTCACGTCTACAATGACTACCTATACAAAATGTTATTCTTTATTTTAAAGAAATCAACACATATAAGTCTTTAAACGATCATCCTCCAGATTATATCTTCAATCAAACTGAAATAAGATCATCAAATACTGAGTGTACTCCCTAATTTCGACATCACATCATACCTGTCATTCAATCAAACACCGCTATATGACACATTCTAGTAGGTGACTGACTCAGTTTTTATCCTTTTAGACCTTTGTTTTTTACAGCGAAGAAAATCCTTCTAGGCTGCTACTTTTGTCTTAAAACCAAATATTTATAACCAATAACATGTTGAACTGTATTCCCAACATTTTACAAGATTCATTTTGAGAAATTCTTGGATGACGAGATTTGATACTAGAAAGTCAAAATGATGGCGTCAAGCCTGCGTGTCGAAAATATAAATAACTAACAACGAACTCCAGATTCCGTGGTCTAAAACCAACCATTTCAAAACCTCTTTTAAGGCATCAAAACCTATGTTTTAGAATTCCTTACCCCTGAAGATACGTAATTCAAATTCCATTGCTTTCTTTATAACCTCATTAAAATATCTTTCTTGGCCAGCTGGAATGATATATTCCCAATACAGAATTTTATCCTTGTGTCTAGAAATAATGTATGTATGTATGTATGTATGTATGTATGTATGTATGTATGTATGTATGTATGTATGTATGTATATAATAACATATCCTGTTACCAAAATCGAGGACCACATGGCTGATGGGTCTTTCATAACCAAATGTGTTATACTCGTTAAATGAAGATTATTATTATTATTATTATTATTATTATTATTATTATTATTATTATTTGTGGAGGTACACGGGTAGTTAGACTGGCATGTCGGTTAGACGCTGGTCATGCAACATACATGTAGGTAGGTATCCATTATGCATGTATGTACGAGAAATAATTAAGATCATATATATCACACTACTACTGTGTTATATAACGCCTATATCATAATTGCTCAATACGTAACACTTATGATAATAGTCCATGACATCACGAATAACGCCATATAAGACAAGAGACTATTCACTATGGCATCCGAATGTATTTCAGTCACTCCCCTGCCAAATGTATATGACATTTTGTCAAATAAAATAAGTGCTTTTATGTGATAAATATAATTTTAGATTTGCATTCCTTCGAAATGAAATTTGTGAAACTGTTTGAATAATTACTCTTTTTGTAAGCCAATAGTACCAA
>JAECUM010039352.1:0-27029 GCA_016617855.1 Megalonaias nervosa
TCTTCTTGAGAGTTATCTCTTATAGTCTTGAACAAACATAGCTATCTAATTAAGAATTATCCCTCATAGTCTTGACCAGTCATAGCTATCTCCTTAAAGAGTTATCTCTCAAAGTCTTGACCAAACATAGCTATCTTCTTAGAGAGTTATCGCTAATAGGCTTGACCAAACATAGCTATCTACTTAAAGAGTTATCTCTCATAGTCTTGACCAAACATAGCTATTTCCTAAAAGAGTTATCTCTCACAGTCTTGACCAAACATAGCTACTTAAAGAATTATCGCTAATAGTCTTGACTAAACAAAGCTATCTCATGTACTTACAGTTTATGTCAATAAAAAAGGTGAGATTGCGTCAATGTATTTGAATTGAAAATGTCGTAATTCGTCCCTAAAATGTCATGTTTATTTGTTTATTTACGTGTCTTATAACCGTCCATGATTATAATGAACATGGATGAAATATTATTCGCTACAATTTCTTCAATTTAAGCAAGATAATTGTTCATTTTAAAACCCATCTCAAAACCCTTACATTATAATTAATACTTAGACGTGTTCTACATCACTTCACTTCCGCATATCTTGTATGAGAGGGAAGAGATAATGTCTGTTTTTAATCTCATTAGTTTCTATTGGAAACTACAATATAACCTTTTACTTGCGGCGAATTTGGAGTTTTCCAATATGGAGGGTTATAAACATAAGTGTGAACAGAAACCTTCATATTCGATATTTAATAACCTGATTTCTAAAGTAATGCGCCGTAATGATGTTTATATCTTTTCAGTGTTCAAATTAATCTCCTTCTTAATTGTGTAACCATGACCTTAGCACTGGACGGGAATGTCAAATACGTTTCCTCTCATTAAACTTAAAATGAATGAACAATGATCTAAAGTCAGCTGTTACGATTTGTCCAAACTCGTGTGACAGACTTGCTTCACTTTCGTTTTAAAAACTTAATGTGAAATCATTCCCACCTTTCCTGTGCTACGACTCTATGATCATAAACTAAATAACAGAAAGGAGCAAACCCAGCACGTTTTGTAAAACTTAACAAATAATTTAATTATCAATGTAATACAATGAAAATTTAAGAGGAACACACAGTATTATGAACTGAATCCAAAATAATCCTGAAAAAGTTCCATTAAAGTTCAAAAGAATTAAATGTTCCGTATAATTTGCAGGTCCAAGAATAACAGTCCTGACGTGTCAAAATGGCGTCGTCCAGAACTCCTTTGAATACTTCCCAGAAGTTCCAAAATAGAACTTTCTTTTTTCTATTTAGTCCAGTGAGCACTTTCTATTTCCACAGAATAATCCAATCGAATGTCTTTCCTTTTAAATAATATCTAAATGGAACAGAAAATACGTCTGCAGAATTGATGTTACAACAAGTTGTTGTTGTTGTAGGGTTTAACGCCATTTTTCAGCACAAGATAGGCTCTACATGGCGGCCAGTATAAATGGTGGAGGAGGAATCCGGTAAAACCTCTTAAAGAACCACCGACCCACGATTAGCTACTAGCAAGCTTTCTCACGTATCCAAATTGGCCGAGCCCGAGACTCGAACCCACGCAGACAGAGGTGAGAAGGCAGTGGTCCATAACGGTGAGCGCTTTTGACCACTCGGCCACTCGGGGCCCCTATGCTACAACAAGAACACGATACATAAGAGTCCGAAAACTGCCCAGTTCGAGCTACTTAAATACAGCAGAAAAGGCTAAAACACATGTATATTATTACTACTTCAACGTGACAAATCATAAATTTCCAGAATCGTAAAAGAACTGACAGGACTTAATCCATTCAAGGATAATTAACATAATTTTTCTAGGATGCCACCTTACCGACCTGTGCAATGGGAAAAAGTTCGAAAACTTGTAAATATATTTACTACTAATTTTATTATTAATAACTGTCAACACGCAGTAAGCATCTATTTATAGATCCTATGCAAATTTACGTTCCTAATATCTTAAAAATAGAACATATGCAAGTACCAAATTTCAACTGAAGATAATCACTAAAATTTACAACCATAATTAAAAATTACAAAAATGATAGATATAAAAAACTCCAGACATTCTAAGAAAAAACTACACTGTACATGCTTGCATAACATAGCTAGTGCATATCACTTACGTTTTCATGAATTCATTAACTATACGTTTTACAGTACCTGCTTCAGTCCTCTAGAATAAATGATGATAACACCCACAAACGGGTTGGTAATAGATATTATGCAGTCTTCTAGATGATGATAACGTACACTAATTAATTGGTAATACTCATAGTCCAGTCTTCTAGATGATGATAACGTACACTAAGTAATTGGTAATACTCATAGTCCAGTCTTCTAGATGATGGTAAACTACACAAATAGGTTGGTAATACGTATATTCAATTCTTCTAAATAATGATAGAGTACGCTAATTGGTTGGCAATACATCTAGATGATGAAAAAGTTCACTAATTGGTTGGTTATACGTAAAGTCCAGTGAACACGATAATTCTCCACAAAGTGCCAACCATTTGTTTCAGATATAATCATCCCATGACGCAGTACAAGACGGCTTGACAATCCGACAATAGCATTGTACATGTTCTAGAAGTGATACGTATTTGGCCATAATTGTATACGTCAGGGGTCTCAAACACGTGGCCCGCTAAGCCGTATCTTGTGGCCCGCAGAATGATTCTTACGTAAAATGAGTTCATCGAATTTTGCGTATGTAAAAGATGTTCATTTTTATATTTATTGCGCAAAAAGGCACAGTAATATCTAGAAAGCATATTCTGTCATGGCATATAGTTTATCACGCAACTTGTTTTCATCCCATCATAATATTCTATCTCACCAGTAAGTCGTAAAGAAGGCGTACTTACGTGCTGAAGTTTTAATGTGTTCTTGTTGAATGTAACTGTTAATGAAATAATGTAAAGAGAAAGTTCCATAGAAATGAGTTTGATTCTAAATTTACAGGTTCTTGATGCCTTCCATTCTGAGTGGTCATACTAAGTCCACTCCATGGCTATACGGATACGCACATCACAGCAGACGGTGACATATTTATCCCCATAAATCAAGACACATACGTACAGTGTCATATTCTATAATTATTGATCTCATCTGCCGATTAATTACGCCTATTGATTGCAAAAATCAGATCTTTAGCTAAAAATACAACAATTTCAAGTTTGCCATCATGTTTATGGTGCCAGAACATGTGAAAAGCTCCCTTAATTTCTAGCAGCACGACAAGAAGATGTACAAAATTTTTCGATGTCCTTCTTTTTACAATACCGACCTCTTTGTGTCCAAATTATGGAGTACCGCAATTAATACCTACAGATTCAGCATTGTGAAAGAGACAGACATACACACGCCCACGAAGTAGAGCTATTTGATATTATTCTAGTAATTATGGTTCGTTACACACAGCATGGCTAATTTTCTCCTATGTGTAACTCAGTAAATTTTCAGGTCAGCGTAAATGTAGCTAACAGTATTCGTTGTAAATATTTCGTGTGAAATGAATTAGGTATTTTTAGCTACATTTAATGACACTGACCTGAAAATTAATTGACCTACATCTAGGATCAAATTTGTGATGCTGTGTGAAATGAACTGTAACAGAAAACACTGTTCCAGACACACAGGCTATGCACATCGTTACAAAAATCCAAACTCTCTCAAGATCTAACGCAAGGACTTCATCAACCAGAAATGTGTTATGTCTAACTGGTTTCTCCAAACAGCCTCAATCCACCCTGATTGCAAAAGAAAACTCCTTCAGTTACCAATCAGAGTGGTTCATTCACCAGCCCACACGCTATTCCCCTAGAAAATTTCCATATAGCGTATCACGGAACTTGTAATAGCAACACTTGCTGTAATCTGTCGAATTTTGAAGAAGTACTGGATCCTAAAGTTGAATAAATTGTGCATTAAAATTTTATCATAGTCAAGCCAGAAAAGTCTTTCAGAAAGTTCACTTTGATATTTCCCTTGTTTCATCTGTGAAACATAAAAGGGCCTACGTTTAAGCTTCAGTGGAATTGACCCAGTCATTGTAACGGTATCTTGGAAAAGTACATTAGAGGCACCGACCGTATCTGTTTGGAGGGGACCTTATGTCAAATAATTGATCTTCAAAGTAAAGCTAATTGCATCATATCCTAGGCTGTCAGAAACTAATGAAAGACATGATTAGTTTGGGAAAAATTTAGGAACAGTTGCTTTCGATTGGTCAGTTAAAATTAAGGCGTACACTTTGGAAGTATCTGAATTTAAGGTAGCGACTTGGCTCAGAATTCTTTAATCATAAATCTTGCTTGAAAGAAGTCAGGTTGACTCTGGGGGAAACCCTAAAGAAGAGTTTTCCGTCGTTAACAAGTAAAGAGGCCAGATAACTGTCTTGAAAGGAAAAGACAGGCTATAGTGCTAAGATGCACGGTTTGTGTAGAAAAGAAACAGCATTAAGGTACGCAATTTTAATTTCCATGTAATTTTCTATTTTGTTGTTTGGTTTTATGCAAAGGTGTAGTATTTCATAGGGATTTGTGAATAATCCATATATTCAAATGTGTAGTATTTTATAGGGATTTATGAATTAATTTCATTTGTCTGTAGGATGATACTGTTTATCGTGAGTTAATGATAATCGCATATTTATATATGATTTTTTAATGCTCAAATGATCTTGCAGGTTATTGGTTACTGTAAGCTAGAATTTAGTGAATCTTTTGCAATAGTAATCCAGCATTTATCTTATTGAGTGGAACTGACTAGCCAGATGTAAGAAGACGTATAGTAATGTATGCTGATATATACGGCAGCGTTGTCTGTATATAGCGCACGTGTCAATTGCTTATCAATTGCCCCGTGGAGTGAGAGCGATGAACTGTTTAATTAAGGTCAGACTTGGTATATTGCAATGGTCATTTGTAACTATAGATAGCGATTGTACCTTACCTCAAATACAGTAAATTTGTAAGGAACGTTAATCGTTAAGGTGACATTATGCAGTGTGGATAGCTATTTACATCTCTGAATAACGGAAGTAAGAGAATTATATATATATATATATATATATATATATATATATATATATATATATATATATATATATATATATATATATACGGATAGGTGGTGAACATATATAGCTTTAGTCGTAATCTTGTCATTTAAGGGAATAGCTTTCTATATTCCTCCCGAGAACCCGATGAGGACAGTCCAAGAAGGAAGTCCGCAAATAAGGAGTACGGAATAGCAAGGGTCAGAGAGAGGACCAAGCATACACGCGTAGACGAGGAATACGCAAAGTCAAGAGAGAACGACGCCAGGTGATGCAAGTCGGGCGTGGACATTGCACTCTTTTCGCCACTCGTTACTATGATGAAAGAATCCGTAAATTGAACACTGCTATTAAATTCCATTAATGTAAATCGGTTGGATTATAATTGCAATTTTAGCTTATATATTAATTAATTAAATTTATTTTATTTTATTGTTTAAGGGGGCTCGTATTTGTTTATTTCTTCTCAATAGTCTTGCTTAGTTCTCTGTCAATGTTCTATCTATCTATTCACACTGGGCAATAACATCGAGGGAGGTCATCCTCTAGATAACGATCGCCAAATCAATTAACAGAGGGGTGGGACACGCACGTCTCACACGTCACACATCCTCTCTTCTCCCCCTCCCCCCGTTACAAGTGGGGTCTATCATCCGGGATATTTTGAACAAGTGAATGACAGAGCTGACTGGGCAGATAATGAATAGAAAAAGGGTAACATAGCAGTGATAAATTTGGTTATTATTTGAGCAAAGAATTACGAGTGTGAATCGAGTCAACATCTATGCATTCTGTAATTTGTGCATGCCATTGTTGATATTTTCTTTGATGTTTGTTATGACATTGTAAGAAATTAAGATTCAGTACCTGAACTGCTTGATAGTGTGGTCGTTTTCTGAATTCAGGTTAATTCAGAAGAAATATTGCCTTTAGTTATTCTTGCGAGAAGAGCTAATTAAAGAAGTCCCGGGGAAGTAATTTGCACATTGTTGGTGCGAGCAAACTGATTTTGGGGAAAATTTAGAATTTTGAACTGCCAAAAGCTGTTAGGTTGTTTTGAGTGATTTAAGTAAGTCTGTAGGTTAAGACTTTACTAGGACAGAATACGGGTAAGCATTCTTAGGGAAGCTGTTTCCTGTAAGGCAGTAAGAAGTTAGTAAATACTTGAGCCAAGTAAATTGGTTAGCGATACAGTCGAGTAGACTAGGATGGCAACTAATAGGCAGTTAGTCAGAGAGTTTAAGTCTATTGGTTGAGACGAATTATGTTATGAAGGGACCCAATTAGCGGAATTTATAGAGCGGAGTCTCAGGGAATACAGAGAACAGCAGGCGGCAGAAAAACAAAGAGAAAGAATGAGACAAGCAGAGGAAAAAGAAAGGATGAGACAAGCCGAGGAAAAAGAAAGAGAAAGAATCAGACAAGCCGAAGAAAGGGGAAAAGAAAGAGAAATCAAGTTAGCCAGATTGCAAGCCGAAGAAAGAGCCAGGGAGAGAGAACGTGCGTTAGCCATGGAGAGACTAAAGATCGAAGCGGAATCTAGGAGGGGCGAAGAACTGAATGAACATTCAGGACCCTCAAATAAAAGATCAGAGGACAGACGTATCGTCCAGATAACCATGCCGATGTTTAACGACAAGGACGAAATCATCGATAACTTTTTCACGCAGTTTGAAAAGTTAGCTTTAATCCATCGTATACCCAAAGACCAGTGGGCCATTAATATTTCTGCATTTCTGCAAGGAGCTTCCAAGAATGTCTACCATAATATGGCACCCACTGAAGTAGATGACTACGACGCTCTCAAGAAAGCGCTGTTACGGCATTACGAGTTGTCGGATGAAAGTTTTCGCAAACTTTTCAGAGAGTCGTCTAAACGAACCACGGAGACACACTCACAATTTCATACTCGTGTGGGCGTGCTTTTCGATAAATGGATTAAAATGACAGGTGCCGCGCTTACTTATGAAGGCATACGGGAAGAGATCTTGAAAAAAACATGTACTTAGTACGTATCGGAATGACCTGATTGTATTTTTAGCGGAGCGTGACTTCGCAACCTTAGAGGATATCAATGTTATGGCTGAGTGATATGAGAGTGCACACTCTCGTCCAACCACCTGGAGTGGCAGGGATCGAACCAGCGTCACCGACATTAGAAGAGCTAACGGTTTGACACCTCCTAGGCGGAATGGTCAAAATGGTGGGAATCTAGGGGCTCATAATCCCTGCCATAATCTGTTCCGTGGCTCAGGAAAGTCCCAAGAGGTAGATAAAGGTAACCCTCGTAAGAAAGATGAAGTTGTCTGCTACGGTTGCAACAAACCTGGTCATATTCTCAAGAACTGCAGGAAATATCGTCCCTCGATAAATGTAGTGACACCAGACACTGGTAGAAAGTGTAAACCTGTGGAATGGTCGAATACAGCAACAGCTACGGTAAATGGAGAGACGGCTACTGCGTTGTATGACACCGGTTGTAGTTATCCAGCTTTGGTGGATAGCAAATTTGTCAAACCTGCTGATTATACAGGTGTGACAGTGGAAATTCAATTTGCTAATAGGAGTAAAGATTCCCTTCCAGTTGTTTACATGGATCTTGATTCGCCGTATGTGAACGGACGAATTCAAGCAGCGTGCTTGTCAGGGTTGTCGCATATCGTAATTTTAGGATGTAGGTATGTGTTGCCACAGCCTAATCCTATGACGTGTACACCCGTACACGTGGGGTCCTTAGAGACGAGGTCTATGAAGCGAAGGTCAGGGTCGATGCCGCTGAACCCCTCGACTTCGCCCATAGATAATTTACTACCTGGTGAATTAAGAAGACTTCAAGAGGAAGATTCTATCCTTAGCAGGGTACGCGGGTACGCAAAGGAGAAGTCGGTGCGGAACTTAACTGACGGTGAGATAGAGTTCGCGCTGAAACGGGGTATCTTGTATCGATACGCCCGGAAAGGAGTCGAGAGGTATAAGCAAGTGATTGTACTTCGATCTAAGAGAGAAGAAGTGCTTAGGCTAGCACATGAGAGTCTGTACCAAGGCAAGAAAATCCCAGTCGCGGGTTTACATTAGGCGAAACCTCGTGGGGAGACAAATAATGTAACTCCTTGACTGGGATTTCCTTGTCTCGGTGCAAATCCCAACAGATACTATTAATCGTGCAACCATTGGCTAGAGGTATCATATTTAACACTGTTATGAACGTTGTTATTCTTACATTTATTCCATTTTCTCTTTTCTGGGTCCTCACTTTTGACTAGGCTTCTTAAACGAATTCTGAAGGAATATAGAGTATGGAATATACTAGCTTTGTACTATTGCCCGTTTGATCTAAGTGCATTAGCTTTGTACTATTATTACCCGTTTGATCTATCCAAATGGGGGCGCTCACCAGTTATTATGTACTTTTGGGAGAGTGACGTATGTAAAGTGAAGTTCTTTGCACTTAAAACATGCACAATGGAGAGAATGTTGGCATACCTTTATGCTACTTTGATGTAATGTGACTGACATTTCTTTGGATATTTTACTTTTGGAAATTGTAAATGATCTTAGCACACTGCTAACTAAAATGACTGCTCCTTGTGCTCCAAAAATCAGCCTGAATTTGTCTAAAGTACATTATCCTTAGCAGCTATTAAAATAGGGAAAACGAATTTTGACAGACTAGACAATACCAGCTTCTGAAAGTGCAATGAATGAATTACCAAATATATAAAAAGTAAAAAAAAAAAAAGTTATCGGCTCTTTTTTTTACAATTTACCTCTGAAGTTCAGAAAGTGAAAATGACCAAGTGGAGCTAGCACGTTTTTGAAAGATGCACATCTGGAGTAAGGCCAAGCTGTATAATCTATAACCCATATTACACCCATCAATCATACCCCAAAATAAAGGGAATTAAAGGTTCTTTGAACAATACCTAAGATATACAAGGTCTTTTTTAAATAGCCAGTATAACTAGTGAGGAAACCCGGGGAAATTCTTTTTCTTTAAAATTCTAATATGCAAAATACGAAACTGTAGAGCGTCACCAATATCAGTCAGAATTTTCATAATTGAGTAACTTCATGCAGCAAACGTAACGTATTATTTAGGCTGTAGAAGCTATTACCATAAAATGTGTTACATCATATTGATTAGCTGTAAAGATAATCACCAGTATATCGGGACATGCTTTTACAAAACATGTGTCTGCACTGTCTCATGATTTACACGTATCTTGTTCTGCCTTCATCGTTTTCAATATCACCTGAATTTATTTCAAGTCGTTAGTATCTGTAAAAACATCTGCTACATGGCATGAAGATAGAAAGTTTTGTGATATGATAACAAACAGTGGCATTCATTTACGACTGCAACAAAAGCGCCGTCTCACTGCATGTAGAACCCGTTATTACATTACATCCTTTAACGTCTATTATTTACACAAAAATCCATGCGCAGCATTTTGGGATTATTTGTTTCGAATGTCCATGTATTAACAATAAATTTCATGTGCCACTGATACCACGATGAGTTCTTATACTTATCAATTCTCTCGGCCGCATCCAAAACAAATGATTTTGTATTCCATATCATGTATATATTGCCTAAGAAAAACTACAATGTTGTTACGCACAGAACATAAAAAATTTCCTAAAAGATGAATAAGACATGCCTCTTGCCGAATGTAACAAACAACCATGCACGCAAAATGGATTTTTGACTCGCCTACTCCACAATAAGCAGTTTGTATTTTTGTTTGTATATCAATCAAAATATGTCTCAGAATCTGTGCAGTCTGATTTTGTTACCTGCCAAACTTTTGGATGTTACTGTATTCCTTAGAAATGATAAATATTATGCTGAGGGGTTAGCTATTTTTTCAAAGATTTTCGAAGTTAGCTCACTTATGAAAACTAGTGTTCATCGACAGTATCATCGGCTGATTTGCAGCGTGTGCAGCTACGATGAAGGATTACGTAAATTCAACGAACTGGATAAGCCCATAACAAGGGAAACTTTAAATTGCATCTGAAAATGTCTAATTTAAAAAAAAAAGCTTATGTTGTTTTTATTCTAGTATCAACGTTCTCACAATCCCTCGGCTATATTGAAACCCTCGCCCTCTTGGATAAGACGAGGGATTCAACGCAACCGATGGATTTGGCAAACGTTGAAACCAGCAAAAAATAACAAAGCAAAAAAATTAAAACACACATGATCCCTACAGCAGGTGTGCACAATGCTGAAAAAAATCTTACTCTACGTTTGGCAAACACTGACTACATTTGGCAAACACTGACTACTACTGCTTGATACACTGCAGCGTAAACTCTAAGAAAAATCTTAATACATATGGCAATTCTCATGCCCGAAACTATATACATATGACAAATCTCGTTCCTGAATCGATATAAATATGACAAATCTCGTGCCTGACTTTATATATATATATAACAAACATCGCACCTGAATAAAAAAAAAAATATATATATATATATATGGCAATTTGGCAAATAGCATGCCTGAATTTTTCTAGGACACTAAGAAGATCCTGATTGGATAATTTTTGTCCTTGCTCTACATTTGATGAGTGAAGTTAAAGTAGTCTACTGGGGAGATTAATTTATTTAAAGAGCAAATTTCCTTAGACAAAAGTACATGAAAATATACATTATGTTGGTACATCCCTATGATCTTTGCAATTGTATGCAAGTGTGAAAATAAACTCCTCTACTTTTCTAACTAATATTCTAGTGCAAAAGTAAAGTATCACTGTTACAAGAATACTTCTAGAATCGACACCTTTATAATCCAGAGCGATAATCACCCAGACGTTTAACAACATGTTCATAAACCCAAACCGCTCCGGTAGCCTAAGTGGTCAGAGCGTCCGCCTCGGATGCGGGAGGTCACAGGTTCCAACCCCGGATGTGTCATACCAAAGACTTATACAAATGGTACTAATAGCTGCCTCGCTTGACGATCAGCATTAAGAGGTTGGTGTTAAGACTGGTCGGCCTGGTGTCAGGATAATGTGACTGGGTGGGACATGATGCCACATGTCTGCGGCATGATGCCCCAGTGTTAGACATCACTATAAACTGCAACACGGCAGACATCGTAAGCTACGTTAATAATCACACACACACACACACACACACACACACACACACACACACACACACAGCCAAACCCCATCTATATTTTAAAGGACCATCTCCACTGTACATGTTATACCTCATCTTTCTATAAAGCTACCATTCACAAAGTTGATTGATTTAACGTTTGGTCTCCATCATACATCAATAATTCTGACTGAACTTACTTCATACAAAGTCACGCCCATTTTTCAGATTTAAGACCAAATTTATCTAAGATAGATAAGTTCATCACATTTTATGCCGATATTCAATTGCCAGACTTAATGTGTATGAAAAGAAATATATTCTTTTTAGAAAGAACTTCATGGGAGAAGATTTGTCTGCCAGAGACGACTGTATGCAAAAATAACTATTGAGAAAATCATTGCTCTTTTGCATCTGTATATTATGTCTAGAAACAGTTCAAACGGTTTTAGAATTACACTTCCAAAATGACATATTCTTTATTAAAAAAAATAAAAATAAAAAAAAATAAACGCAATCTTTGTAAGAAATGTGGAAGCTGACTTGACACAAAACCAATTGACACTTTTATTTTGGTCTTGTTTCTGTTGTTTTTTGTTTGGTCGCTTCTTAATCGTGGAGAATCTGTCTGCACAGAAACTCTGCTCACAGCCTGATCCAGAAAAAAGGTCAGATCACGAGACTATCAAGGATGCCACCATCAATCGATACGTTATTTTGTTTGAGAGATTATTTCTACGGATTAGGTACAAATAACACAAGGAGGTTTTATGCTGTACGTCACTAAAGAAGTAAGTTCAAACACCACTGATATTTTCGTGTCCGTAAATAAAGAGCATAGTGGGTTCCCATCACAGCTGCCCGCAGTGACAGGTTGGGAATGATAGCTAACGAGAGATACTGAGTTTCACCGCTGCTCAACAGTCTATTTGTGGAATAAATTCTGACTGGTCTCGTAATTTTTATGAGTCCGCCTGTTTCGGTGTAACGCAATTACAAATCTCAATCTATGCCATCATATCTACGACCCAATCATTTTACCCCAAAACCATATCATTATTTTGTTGACTTGAACTTCTACCAGCAAGGGATGTTATTAAAGACATCGCAAAAGTCATGTAGATTTTTTTTTTATACAGATTATTAATGTTTCATATGGTTAAAGAAAAGCCCTTTTCAATATAAACTAGTCTTGTGGATGGCCATAACGGATATTGTAAAGTCACATTATCAGTAACGGTAAGGGTATATCCTTGCTTGTTCATATAGTCACAACGCTCCAATTTCAATGTGAATGTTGTGCATTAATGATGGTTAAAGTCCCATTAACTGCCAATGTTCAAAGTTGATTTAATTTTCTTTAAAACTCTCAGAAGTTCTATAAACATAGGATATTCTAAAAATCGCTGATGTCATGGCTTTTTCAGGGTTAATTTGAATTTAAGGTTCAATATGGTCGTGATGAATATGTTTGACTGACGCGTCAGGCACAAGAATTTGGTACTTTTAAGGGAAATTGTAAATTTCTGCATGCATATATTTCTGATTTAATATAGCCAGGTCAGATTCGAAGCTTCAAGAAAAAGATGTAGCGCACCAAAGACGCTGAAGTAATAGCTATTTATCTCAGCTGGTTTTGTTGTCTGAGCGGTTCTTATTTCATCAAACTCTTCGACTATTTTAGTAATTGGCTGTCACATGAAACAACTGCAAACAAGTCAGATGTATTCCGCATGCGTTGATGTACCATGGTCTGATTAATATATTTACTGTGGTTCTAATTCACTGTCAAAGCTGTCTATAATCATGCAAACTTTGTCATTCATTCCCAAGATGTAAGGCTGATCATTATCATGGGCAAGGAGGGGGGCTGCTGTTCGTATGTGAGAAAGCAAAATAAATAAACCGCGCACTATGCAAGAAATGAATTGTAACTATCTGTCGAAAAACAAGTTTTGATCTTTCTGCTCTTTTACGCGCTTACTGCTTAATTTCATCTTATTTGGATGATATCTACAGCCAATCCTGCCATCGAAATGCATCTAGCATCCTGCATGCGTCTGATAAATTGCTTATGCATTATTAAAATCTATAAGTAGGACAAAATATCTTTAGAAATATTTTAAAAATAGATTAAAGCAAAACATTTACAGAAAAGAAATTTAGATTGTTTTTTTTTCTGAAGTCACTCTTAGCTTTAAAACTAAAGTCACTGAGCTTTAAAACTTCGAAGTCCAATGTAATGAAAATTAGTGCGGTACCAAAATGGGACTAGATGAATATTTGGGATGGTATTGGAAGGATATGAAAGGATTCACACAATAACAGCGATGTCCATATAAACATAGTAGTACGTGTCTGCTCTCAACTATTCCAACTATCTACAGTTTTAACGTGGTATTCGACATACTGTCGTTGTATGATTTTTATGGATATGATGGGAAGTTGAGCTACATTGGTGTCATCTCAGAATGTGTCCCTTTTCTTAACCGTTTTCCTTCAATCCAAAAATTCTTTCAGTTGTGCCGATCAGCTGGTTTCAGGAATGTTTGGAATGCTTCTGATCTTGACCAATAGTTATTGTAATTCCATCCTCAGCTAATGTTGACAAGATGTTCTGTACATGATACACATAAAACTGTAGAGATCATTTGTCTCTTGTTTATGTTTTTAATGGCTACACATTAAATTCTGGCATCTACCTAAAAATTTCTGGATTTGAAATAATGCTATTTATTTCGAGTTTAGTCAAAATAATCATTTGAAAATCAGGCAGGAAAAGGAAGCTTTCAGATCTGTCTTAAATCCTTCTTCTAGACACAATCGGATCAAAACATTTCAATGATGTGGCCATTTTCTGGAGTTATGATTATTCTTTCTGGTAATATAAATCAACATCAAGCAAACTTCTAGTTAATGATAACTGATGTTTTGGATGTCATAACCATCTGTCTTTTTCTTCATGTCTGACTGTGTTGTGGCAGTGCACGAAGGAAACATAAGGACATCAGTTATGTGGAAAATATCGCATTGCGTAGAAATACATTACGATGTCATGATTTTACGAGGGAAGTATTGATTAAAGGAGATAAATCTTGTCCTTTAAAACAGAAACTAAATCATTTATTTCCGCAGTATTATCTAACATTAAATAAATGATTTTAGAAAACTGTCTCAGATTCCTATAATACAGCCATTTTCAAATTATATGTGCCTTATGTAGCACACGCGAATTTTATTAATTTGCCATTTAAAGTAACTGCTTAGGATTGAATTGCAACTCTCTGAAAGCTGAGAATAACATACACTCTCCCTGGCTATAACAAATTACGGTCTTCATTTAAATACGTAAAAGTGTCGTTCATTTAACTTATAAAATGTTGCCATATATATATATATATATATATATATATATATATATATATATATATATATATATATATATATATATAACGTAGCTTTAAAAAATTATCAGCCATATCGCAACGATGTCTGCATTATGCCGCAGACATGTAGTATGATGTCTCACCCAGTCACATTATTCTGACACCAGGCCTGCCAGTCCTAACACTAACCTCTTAATGCTGAGCACCAAGCGAGGCAGCTGTTAGTACCATTTTTTATAAGTCCTTGGTATCACTCGGCCGGAGGTTCGAATTCGCGCCCTCCTGTATCAAAGGCGGACGCTCTGACCACTAGGCCACAGGAGCGGTCGTTGCCTTATATGCCACGGGTAGAAGAGTACACAAATTTCTTGGAATGAAGCAAACTCTCGCGGGGGGGGGGGGGCGGGGAGGCACGTATGTGATCTACTGGCTACCTACCATTGAATAACGATGTTGTTTTCATTTCAAAGTGATTGACATTAAAACACATAAGGTAAAATTCATGGTTCAATTCTTCCATAGAGCCGTGTGTGTGTGTGTGTGTGTGTGTGTGTGTGTGTGTGTGTGTGTGTGTGTGTGTGTTTTGCCTTGTCTAGATGCCAAAAACAATAATTTCAGATCAATTTAGAAGAGAGGTATGACTGAAAACAACTGCTCTCTTGTCGACTTGCCTCATGATTTGTACAGGTAAAGAATAATGCAACTGATCATTGTTGGAAACACTATATGTCAACGACAATAATATATTATGATTGATACAACATCGGAACGCAACGTACTAACGGCGGGGGCGGACGGGACGGTTTTCCCGGACGCCAGAGGTCTTGGGGCATCAGAACCACGGGCGCCAGAGGTCTTGGGTCGCCAAACCCCATTTGACCATCATCGTCGCCCCGGGGGCTATTGACCCTTAGTACTAAACTCCACTGCACGTATGGATTTACAGAATTTCATTCCTAATAAATAAATCTATAAGTAAATTGGATAAAAAGATGGATTTGGTACACGTACACGTAGTTTGTTCCAACTACCTTTGAAAAAAAAAATGACAAATGGAAAAGCGTAATCCTAAATGCAACCTGGAACTATGATAATATACAATTATAGGCATTTCTTAATGTGACTATTTATTAATCAGTAAAATTCATGGTGACCAGCAACAAGTGGAGTTAAGTATGAAACGTTTATAGCTCATAACACTTCATATTCACTTAAACTAATTTCTGTTACGGTTCCATTACATCATTTCGAGAAAACAAGTGCGATTCAATTAGCATAAAATTTGACAAATGTCATTTGAACTGCATTAAGCTTTAACCTAGTATTATGACGCCACGTAAAAGTCAAGGACGTCATGACTATGTGAAATGAGGAATGGCCATTCGACGTGTATTAACATTGAGAACATCTTTGTCACTTTCTAATGCGAGTCGAATAACTTCTACTGTCTGAAGTAAACGTAGCGATACTTCCCAGATTTTCAAGTTTTTTTGGGGAAGAACACCCCGCTAAATCTGCAACGAACAGTCTTATAACATGATAGGTCTTGAAAATAGCACTAGACAACCTTTCAATAACCATTGAAATACTTGCACGTTTAATTTTTAATATTATTCCTGCAAGTGTGTATGAAAAATGTTAGTGATGAAACGTCAGATATTAATTGGGACGTTACGACATTAATACGACATAATAACAGCCACGGGCTCGAGGGCAGTTAGAAACGGCCATTATTTGCATCCGAGTTTTTTTTATATCATCGATAGAAAAGGCCAACAATGTTCCGATTGAAGTTATTAACTGACAATAGAAATATATTTTGCTCGAGGTCATGTGGCACAGAATGCCAGAGCTTGCGAGGAAATTGTACACCACATGAGCGATGACCCAATATCGTTAATACTTTTAATTATATAATTAAAAACAAGCAAATCATTTTTGTTGTTGGTTTTATTTTTGTTTGGGGGTTTTTTTTGGAGGGGTGGGGGTGGGGCATTTTATACTTCGTTAATTATATTACTGACACCTGGGCACCGCACCGTAGTACACGTTACTTACTACTAAGGTAGAGCACACGCACATGGGGTGATTATCTTTCAGCGGTGAACAAAACTAAGTTTGTTAAAGAGGATGAGGTGTCACATCTGGTCAAAGGAGCACGTCGAAATATTGATAAAAGGGACAAACGATGCATGACATAAATGAAAACTAAAGATATAATTTCAAGATATAATGAGCCAGAAATCTGAAGATATAATGAGCTAGAAATATTCCGTCTTAAGTGGTCATTACGGTGGCCCTTATTTGATGCTGCTGTCTTGATGGCGGGTCAATTTTAAATGCATTGTAGATTATTGCCAGGGTTTTTGTGGCCTGGTCTGGATAATACCTGAAAATAAAGATAGAAATTAAGAAATTCATGTTGGATTCCCTTGTGTTTCGTTAAATAATGGCAGCTGAATTCTAGGAATCTGCCAAGAATTTGAGTCTTCTCTTTCTCTCTCTCTTTTTAAGTATATAATAACAATGGTATTACTTACGTCCACCAACAGCTGACAATGACAGAACCCCATTTTACCTTCCACCAGTGTGGAAGAATCGACAGTTTGAAAATGATGGCATTTGAATTTGCACTTAATGTACGTACAGTCTAGCTCTCATCCAAATGAAATAAAGAAAATATCTATCATCCAAATTAAATTTAAACAAAAGATATATCATCCCATTTCAATAAAGAAACTATTAATATGCCCGAATCCTAAATTTGAAAAAAACCCAACAAATTCATATGATTAAGAAAAATATTGAAACTATGTTGCTAGAAATTGCTAGTTGCTGCTGAGAGAGAGAGAGAGAGAGAGAGAGAGAGAGAGAGAGAGAGAGAGAGAGAGAGAGAGAGAGAGAGAGAGAGAGAGAGAGAGAGTCGCATTGATCTTTACAATGTATCAGTCTGCAACTTCTCTTTCACGTTAATAGTGCACTTTTATCAACAGCATTGTTGAATGATACATTTCTCTTAGAAAAGAATTACAACATTTATGCGAAATACAATTAGCAATTCTGTTATGCCAATAAAACAAATTTTATTAAACAATATTCATACTCTTTCTACGTCATATATCGTCTTATTGTAACTGAGCTAATGTGGTCAGTTCGCAACCTGATGTTGATCCACAATCCCATTAACACGAAATTAATGTATTTTTCCTAGCTGCTAGCAGCATTCCTAACTGGAACCATGACATAACTAGACCTCTTAGATAAACTATTTCATCCCACTGTGTACTGTACATTACTAGCTGAACGATGTAGTTCGACACACCCCGATTATCTCGGTTAAGAGAATTCGCAACTTAATTACACAAATGAATTATTGGACTTTACATCTTGTCTTAATTACATTACTTGCTAACTAGCGATTGGTTGACAGAGACATAGTAAAATTAATTCTTAGTATACATGCTACATATCATTTAAGACAAAAAAATTCATTCTTACAATTCGTATTAGAGTAATGCATGAAATTCATACAATGCATGACTTCTGTTACATACAAACCACTAAATTCCAACATATTCATGTCAATGAGATATAGCATGACATTCTTACAATACATGAATGATACAGCATGCACGAAAACAATTACACGATTAACTCTGTCTGACTCTGTCTCTCTCTCTGTCTCTCTCTCTCTCTGTCTCTGTCTCTCTCTCTCTCTCTCTCTCTCTCTCACTCTGTCTCTGTCTTTGTCTCTCTCTCTCTCTGATTCCGGGCCTTTCAAATTCTTCCATACCTCCGTCCATTGGGCGATTTCACTAAAATTACTTGTTATTTCCTGGAGCTAAATTCTGGCTTCCCACAAAAACTTGGACTGATTAATTACGCTACGGAGATTACTAAAAATCTTGACTTTCGTCTGGCAACACCCCCACCCTCGTTTAGCTTAGCTAATCAGGATTAACTTTCTCTAACCGCCAAAATGTTAACACTCCCATCGAAGTCAGAATAATTCTCTCTAGTCCGCCTTTATTAATAACTATTCCTGGACTGTTTCATTTTATGACACTTATTTCCTATGGCCCAAGATTGTTTCTGGCCTGTCTCAACTTTATAATTTTCCGCTACGTGACCTTACGTTAACATCGCTCTCTTCTATCTGTCTCGCCGTTATCCGAACGGACTCTAAAATTCATTCATGTCCCGAAACAAGAGAGGTTAACCATCGCAAGCTACCAATTTACTGCGAGCCTAGTTGATACGTCAGTCTTAATGGTTGCGATACACGCTGACCACGGCAGTTCTATAGATATTTCAAGATATGCTTAATTTACAAGTATGGTAGAGACACGGTTCCCTCTTGGAACGCTTAATGGTCAACGAAGAATATCGTTATAATCAATAACTAGTTATCTTCTTATGCATTCGCTAGATTTTGTCCATCGTGGTGGGCAATACATTTTGCTGTAATAAGATTTGAATAATCTAATTTTAGTATTCAAAGAACAATTTTTAAATTTATGTAAAAGCAATTTTGTTAAGGTGCACAAATGAAATGCTTACTCATCATATCTTCATTGTCTGATAGATGGATTTTAAAATATGACGCAAATAAGTATATCTGCTGACATATACAAGAGCACGAACGCTACGAAGTACAGAAAAAGGAAACGTTGACTTGAAATATGCTGACTAAAAAGAAAATATTTTACCAGTTTTGGTGTAATACATATGTGATCATTCTCAAATGCGTAATGTTCACATAATTTTAATAATTTCCTCAAACCTGCGATAGAAGAACAAATTAAAGACATCATTAGATAATTAAGATTGCTAGAAAATACAGCATTTGATGCCGATGTAGACCTACGTTACACCTATAACTTACGATATAAATCGTCTACGCATATTTTAAAAATTACAAAGGGGAAAGAACACCTCCCTGCTTCCTTCCATTGGTTACATGAAAGGAATTGGAATGCTCTACTTCCCAGCTCGCATAGTACAAATGATTGCCATGCCAGTCTACTAGTGTATAAATTATGAAGATGGGTGTTTGATGGTCGAATATATTTAAAAATGTTTCCAATAATTGGCCCTATCAATTGCCTTTCTAACGTCTACAAGACACAAACAGAGAGCTACCATGCACGAAATAATAGTTGACAGTTTCTTTAGGAGCTAATTATTAGAAATTGTGACACCACATCTTTGTAGTACTATACATTCTATGTAAATGTCATGGGAGCAATGGGTCTATAATAATGTCTGTCTCCCAAGTTGCCAATTTTAATTTTTAATGGCGCGATTATTGAACTTTTGTGAAATCATCTGGAACAAGTGCATGCACAAACATACAACGAAATTAAACTTTTAAAAGAACCAGGAGTATGTTATCTGAAAAATGTAAATGTTCAACATAAGAAAGGTCTGGCCGTGTAAATTTTTCCCCTGTTTGTTTAGCTATGGCACGTTCGATCTTAGACAATGAAATAAGTTCGGTAAAACTAGAAGAAGACTAGTATACTGAAGAGAGTAATCCTCATTCGAATTGTTTTTAACTCTATCAAGTAAGGATGCAAAATGACTTCCACATGTTCCATATATTATTCTGGCCATGGTTCCCATTTATGACGTTTGGCAACCTCCTGGAAGCTGAAGGTAGTAATTTATTCAAATTCGTTCCAGAATTCCCTTTGGTCTAAGTTTTCACATTTATTTGCAACTGTTCCTGTTCTTTGTTTAAATTTGTCCTCGTGACATAGTCTAACGGTATACTTAATGTGAGTTTTACTTTTAGCATATTTTACAGTGGGTAGATAACGAGGTTTACCATTATCAAGCCACATAAGGTACGCTTTTCTTGTATAATCGTGGAGTTCTTTGACAGTCATTCCATTCCCGGTATAACAAGGAGACCAAGTTTGGATTTTGTCAATAAGTATTTTCCAGGGTTGGACAAAGTTGTTACTAAACCGGAAAAAAAATCAATTAATCTATTTCCTATTCATTGGATTACAGCCATGATCGTTACAGACCATAACTCGATCTTGTTGAAAGAGAATGCAGATTTTTTGGTATAATTCATTATTTCGTCGGCGGTGAGGTCTGACCAATCGATGTTGAGCATCAAATTGAAGAATGATTTTGAAGCTGCTGTAAGTATCGTATATCGTCCTTAGCTTTTCCACCTTGATTGTCTTAACTCAAGAGTGAGGCTCATTTTGAAAGGAAATGTCAGAATCTCGAGTTCAGGGACAACTACATCACTGTCGCATTTGACTCACTGTGCAGCTGAGAGAGTACACTGCTTTGATATGACAACACTACCACGCCTTAGGAAATCTTTTGAGCACATTTCTTGCATTGGAATAAATCTCCCCGTCACAAATGACCAGTAGTGGTTGTTCAATCTCCACATTTCATGTCCCACTGAAAAAAAAATTCCCAGATAGAAAAACAACATGGAAATGCAAAGGCATGAGGGAGACACGCTATTTTGTTCCTAGCAGGTTATATTACGTGCGGTAATTATTGCTATTGTTATTATTGTTATTTTTATGACGTATAATAAAACAGTTCATTGGGAGAAAACTGATGTAACTTTTATCGCCACAGTGACGAGATCACCTTTAGAACTAATTTCCTCTTGTGACGTCACGTAAAAATTATTCTTACATAAAAATGCACTGTTAGACTAGGTCTAATAATGGGGTCTTATCCATGTACCAGTATCCGATTTCACGTGCCATTAATGCACGGGGGTGCTGTAATGTTTATCCTGTTTCCAGGCCGCACCCAAATCAAATGACTCTTGCATTGGTATCGTGTATGTTGACTGAAAATATGCGATTTATTTCGGTTCTCTAGTCTCACATAGAGAGAATTTTTTTTCCCAATCTGACAAACATGATACTCTCTCTTGACTCAATACATCGCATTCATTCGGAGCACACAACGTTGATTGTCGACTGGTCCGCTCTAGAGTAATTGGTGTGTATTCTTATTTGCCTATCAATCAAAAATCTTTGTAATTTGATATATTTACCCACTATTCATCTGGATGTTCTTTTACTCTAAATAAAAAATATAAACCTGAACTATGCACTAAAGCGACTATTTCTCATTAGATATTAAAACCAGCAATCTTGCAAGACGTTAATCCGTTTACAACTGCTGATCGTGATCGCGGGCATCCCCCTGTGCATGATTAGGTAAAGACAACGCACCAGACCGGTCCCTACTGCATCTTGATTCTTTTTTAATGCAAGAATAAGGATCATACATATTTTATAATGGTAGGAACATTCGCCGAATCCCTCGGGTGTACCGAAACCCTCGAAATTCATCCTTGACCTTCAAGAATTCCCTCGAGATTCGGCGAACGTTGATACCAAAAGAAGCATATATTGCTGTCATGACTATGCAAAGATAAAAAATGATAGTGCGACAATAAGAAATGTTTTATATCACGCAATGTACATACATACATACATACATACATACATACATACATACATATTCGTTTCTAAAGCAGCCGCTTGAGAAACGAATGTTTATTATTAAGTCCGGCCATATGCTACTGCTTATTTACCAAAGCAGGTCTGCTATACAAAATGTGTACAGAAGGAGTTCCTAAATAAGATAATCAGATATGTACTTCTATGACTACATTACCTATCTACGTTCTTTAGATTCAATTGCCATTGATAAATATAATCTTTAAAGAAGAAAAATAAATGAAACAGGAAATACGACTATTCAAGGACGAAATGACTGTGTATTTACGAAGGGCAATGTATTATATGAGATTCTGTATTCTATCACCAGTATAGAAAATTAAAGCTGCGCCTATGCATTTTATCTAGATATATTTGCCAATGGAATTATCTACGTTATAGTTTACTGTTTTAACTATTATTAAAATGTCAGCGATGAAAGAATAGCAACACATGATGAGAAATGAGAAAATACAGAAACGATAATACTAGATGGATTTTAGTGAATGTACCGCAAATTTTATTTGTATAACTAGGGACTTATTAACATAAAATGTATTTTAAAAACACTTAGCCAAGACGTTTCCTCTAGGGTCAAATGACACTGTAAGTTTGCTGGATATATTTTTTCTTTGAGAGAAGAAAATGATTAGTATGTCAGTCTGTCTGTAAATATGATTGATAGATTTCCACGTCCAATCTAATAAGTCGTTGCTCAGAAGATATCATGTAGATGTGAAGTGAGAAACCCTAGACAACATTTTCATGCAAAGTTCAATAAAGAACCGTCTACTAGTTTATAAGACTATTCCGACTGCAAACTGCACAAACCCAGATCTGCCGCCGCAGATCTGCCTCAGTTTGATTTGAGTGATCAGTATAACAAACAATACAGCCCCTGATCTGCAGGATGGTACAGCAGATCAGGATATTTGTTGTTTGCAGTTTGTCTCGACTTATAAGCGAGTACAATCGGTATCAGAAATCACTTGAGCTTTAATGGAATCAATGTCGACATTGCAATTATTTTATTCAAGGCAAGACTGACCCAACACAAATATTAGACTCAGAAATTGCGTGCCTGGGGTAAAATATCTTCTTTGAAAGAGAAAAGCGGTAAGGAAAACTATCGGGAAATTTACATCCAAGCACTATCTATCAATTTCAATATTTCCTTTGTAAGCTGAAATATAGCACCATACTGATGGGTGGGGCGTGAACTTGACTTTTGCATTGGAAACAAAATTATACGACTAATAAGTATCGTAGGTGATACCTATGAAACAAACACAATATTAACAATAACAAAGTAGTATTATGATATTGAATAGCATTACAAAGGGTGGAAAGAATGTCGCCATTCGCCGTAAAATACTGCTTATTTAAGTTCTTTGTAAAACAAGTTGTACTGAGCTCCCACATTTAGTAACACGCCACTGGTATCGGCAGGTTTTATTTACGCTGCTAACTATTCTTTCATTCGCCATAGAATGCTGACAAAGTCAATTGTTTCTGGAATCCATCTTCTTTGTAATGAATTCTACCTGCCTCAGTATCAGGCCATCAAAATTTTAAATACACTCCAAGCTTTGGTAACTCATTGCTTAGAGTGCTGGACTCACGACCGAGCAGTTCTAGGTTAGAATCCTACCATCGAAGCAGCTTGAAATACTAAAAGAGAGAATGTTTGCTTATATATGAATGACAACTTCAACTGCAATTTTGTAAATTGGCACTGCCAGTGTAGCTTAAGCTGTAAGTAATTACAATGCCTACAGATTCATAAAGGTTTGGTCACACTGATTATAAATCAGGATGCAACGACTTCTTTGAACTGTTTATGCAGTCGGTCATCAATAAAAAATATTTCAAAGCATTATTACCTAATTTGATTAACTTTGGAATGCGATTAAAGCACTATACGTGCTTATCTGGTGGTATTGTTTATTTCGCATTCTGACCATGTGAGAAATATACGTTTCATAAACATGGAATTAATCCTGATGATATTTTCTATGAAAAGAATTACATTTTCGGTGCAAAGTTAAATGTTTGACGCGAATTGAATAAATGCATTTTAAGAAGAAGAAAAAAAAATCAGCTTAGTTTTTCTAAAGAATTATGTTATACGCATTCACAATGCCGACTGAAAAACGCCTTGTCCATTTTGAAAACAGGATTCTGTCCTGTTTTTGAAATATTTCTCCTAATGTGTGACAGATGCGTCTCAAATAAATTAATTTGCTGATATCAGCTGTCTGTTAAAAACTATGCACAGATGCAATATAGTCAAATGTTACATACAGAAATATTTTTGGAACATATGTCACGCAAACTTGAATAATGCTCGTTCTTGACCTAGAGCACGCGTGTGACTGATTCATCTACTAACGTTTGTGCAGAGCTTAAGCTGTCGTTAACCTACATGTGCAACATTAAAACGAATCCTTTTTTTTTGTTTTAAATTTAGAAAGTGGTGTGCCTTTATGATGGGCTTTGTCTTTCCAATGTTTAATTGTTTTCATGGCTTAAGCTACCTTTTGTTGCCTGAGGCGGATCATGCAATACGGTATATTCTTCTTCCTGAACGCAAATAACTGACACGATACAAAACAAAAAAAGTTAAAGGAATAAAGTTATACATCGCTACTTGTCATTGAGTTGCGATGAGTCTTACGTTATCGCACACTTAAGAGGCATCATGACAACTGGTCGGTACAATGATATTCTTTTCTCTTATATCGTTTCTGTAAATATCAACATTCTAACAACGTATAGCGTCTGCAATTTAATTATGTTTGCATGCTTTATCTTTGTCTCCCTTGAGTAATCGTCCTATTTACTTTGTACCTTTACAAAATTAATTAGTAAATTCCGAAAGGCTGGTTTCATACCAGTTTTGCATTGTAGTGTGTGTGTGTGCGTGCGCGCGCGTGTGTGTATGTGTGTATTATATTGTAGTTTGTCACTTTGTGTGTGTATATATATATATATATATATATATATATATATATATATATATATATATATATATATATATATACTTATATATATATATACTACTATATATATATATATATGGTATTATTTATACACGGTTTATGAATACGCATATTAGAATATCAGGTACATTGCGGTGTTTACAGTTTTAAATCAATTATAAAAATATTTGAAATATTTGCAATATTTTAGACCATATGGTGATCTTTCCATGAAGACAGAAATATTCTATATAGAGTTTATCAAATGGGTAATGTATGAAACGAGTTTAATAATTTCCGGGTTTTGCGACCCGTGGCGAGCAAAGAATGGAAATTATTAGTTAGTTTCATAAATTCAATATTAAATTAGTGCCCATATGAGATTCTGTTGATCATATAGTTTTTATTTAGAGTGGCAAGAAAGAGAAAACATAACAGGCATTTATTTCATTCAGGCTCAGACGATACTACTTTCAATTCTTGTGCATAAAAAAATAGTCCCAGACACGAGTTCAATCAGTATATGAACAGTTGGATAGCAATAACATTTAGAAGTATAATTTTAAATGAACAACAGTTAAAAGAGAAAATGTCCTTCTAATCAATAGAACATTTGTCAGGAACAGAAATAATTTTGCAAAATTGGTCCGCCGCTGGAAATTCCTATCTGTTGTTAGATTGTTCAGTTGGTATGCGCTGTATGGAGTAGCTGAAGCACCATTTACATGAAATTTGATTTGGCAATTTAGAACGTTTCCATCGAAAAGCTTCCATCACGGAGATTCATCACTGACGTAGAATTGGATTTTGCAGAAGAAATAGCATTTCAGTTGCTAGGCATTTATCCGCAGGGAGCTTTACTTGATGAACAAACTGTGCTAGATGTAGAGGTGTTGCTGAGAACTGAGGAGATCTGTCGGAGCAGATTTTCACTGGCTGTAGTTATTAACTGATTGAATATTTTTGTAATCCAATATTTTGAATTATTTGATTTGGATGAACCTTGTGGCTAGATAACTTTCTGTCAGTTGGGAAACCGGCATTTGTCGACATTCTTTTCAAAATATAGGTGAGTATAGTTACTCCTATAGGTTAAAATTTAAACCATACTTTTTGTGGGGGTGGGATGCGAACAAGAGGGTTTGGACCTTTCGGACCTCTATCTATTGACCGATACTCTTTCATTCTAACGAGACCTGTGGGGTAAATTGGCCATATTACGACAGGCATAAACTTTTTTCCCAATAGGCAATCGATTGGAAAGACGGCCGCCAAGTTGTTGATAGTGTTACCTGTCTAGGCTCGTACAAAAGTAACAAGAAAAGAGTGAAGCCAACAAGCTTTGTAAAATTTAACAAATAATTTATTTCCCTAGAAAAAACAAGGTAAAAATAAGAAAAAGGACTTACGGCTTATGAATCAAATCCAAAAATTAATCCAAGAATTAAAAATATAAGTCCTATCAATGAAAAGTCCTAAATGAATCACAGTTCGAATCCCGACGAAATTCCAAGATGGAAGGCGATGACGTCTTCGATGGTCTGCTTTGTCCTGATGTGTGAACAGTTCTTTGTTGAATCACAAAGAAATAATATTCCAGTTGAGATTTTCTGAATAAATTTCGATAAATGCCTTTGTCCAAGAATTCTGATGAGCACTAGTATTTTCCAGGGTAAATAAATTACTAATTCCAAAAAATAGAAAAAATGCAACTCAAACTGGTCACAACAAAACACCTTTGAACTTCAAAGGTTTAAAACACAACTGAACTGATTCTTATCATAACATGAGTTATAAGCCTATCTAATACGCAAAACAGATTCCCGGATGGGGGTCAAAATTTCATCCCACTGGGAAAACCAAACGTTTGTAACAGTAAACAAATGTTATTTGTCACGTACTCCAGGTATGGCCTTGATTTTATTAAATAAATCTTACTCTTAGAATGAATAAAAAACAAATT